>JAMKQA010015905.1:0-34824 GCA_024699735.1 Posidonia australis
GCAAAGACATTCCAGATGGAGTAAGTGAATGGGCAAGACAAAAATAGATGTGTTGCAGATTCAGTGTGATGATTGCAAAAAATACATGCAGTGGAACCGTTCCAATCCTTTTTGTATAAATTATCCTTGGTCAAGATTTTATTACAAGCAACCAACCACGAAAATAATTTGACTTTTAATGGAGCCCAACATTTCTAGATTTCCTTAAAGTGTTTGAATCTGTATCCACTATCATTAATCATAATATAGCATGATCTTACAGAAAAGTCATTATTAGTAGGTTTCCATACAATAGTGTCAGCCTCTGTGTTTAACCCTGCAATAGGGATTATTCCCAATAAGAGATTCATTTGAGAGTGAAGGTGTTCAGAGTCAGTAGCTAACATTGGATCAGTCAGTAGGTTGTTGTGGTTTGCAGTACTGATTCTTACAACTTTATCAACAGTGGCATATTTAAATTTTGCTCTGCTGTAAATATCAGGTAAACAGTCTCTCAATTTCTCTCCATTCCACCATTTATTTTCCCAAAAAACGGTGTTTTCCCCATTGTTCACATGAAACAGTGAGAAAACGTTAATGATGTCAAAGCATTTTTTAATTTCAAACCACAATGGTGAGGTTCTAGTGTTGGAAGAGTTAAGGATAGCTCCAAGACCTCTCCTTGTTAGGTACTTTGCTTTGATAATATCTTTCCATTTCATAGAATAATCATTAGATAAAAGTTGCCAAAGTAATTTACATTTTAGGGCTTTATTGAAATTCCCCAAATTGATGATACCCTAACCTTGCTGATCCTTGGGTCTGCAAAGGGATTTCCATTTGACCAAGTGATAAGCTGTAGAGGAGGAAGAGTTCCATAGAAATCTAGATCTGAATTTGTCAATGACTTTCTCCACTTTTGTTGGGAAGTGTAGAACAGACAGATAGTATGTTGGGATGGTAGAAAGGGCAGCATTAACCAAAGTTAATCTTCCCCCTAATGATAGTAATTTTGATTTCCATAAAGATAGTTTTTGTGAAATTTTTTCAATGGTAGATAACCAATCATGGTAATTGGTTTTCCTGAAGTGCAAGGGAAGCCCTAAATATTTCATGGGAAAGTTTTCAATTTGACACCCCAAGATATGCGAGGCTCTCTGTATAAAACTTTCTTGAATACCAATGCCAGTGATTGAGGATTTGTGGAAATTTATTTTCAAACCAAAGTAAGTTTGGAAGCAGCAAAGTATCCTCTTTATATTTATTAGATTTTCTTCAGTTGCTGATAGAAATAAGATGGTGTCGTCAGCATACTGAATATTCATGATCTTTGGACCATTGTTGGGTAGCTGAATACCAGAGATTAGGTTGTTTTCCATTGCTAAGGCTAGCATGCTATTTAAAACATGTGTGACCACAATGAAGAGAAGTGGAGATAGGGGGTCACCTTGCCTTAGTCCATTTGTAGAGTTGAAGAATTCTTTAGATGAACCATTGACTAATATTGAAAAACTGGCATGAGAAATACACATTTTAATCTAAGAGATCCATCTTTGCTCACAGCCTAAGCCTTTCAAAGCCTCTAACAGGAAGCCCCAATTGACATTGTGAAAAGCTTTTTCAAAGTCCAACTTAAGAATGAAGCTAGGTATACCATTTGACTTCATAAAATGAATGGTCTCCTGGGCCACGAGGAAGCAATCACCTATGTATCTTCCAGAAAGGAAGGCATACTGAGAATTGTCTATTACTTTATTGAGAGCAGGAGAGAGTCTTGCAGCTAATGTTTTGGCTATTATTTTATACAAACTGTTGACTAAGCTAATGGGTCTGAAGTCCCTAACCTCTTTAATACCATCCTTCTTTGGAATTAGAGCAATAAAGGTCTGATTTATATCGGCTAAGAAGTTAGAATCAAAAGTGCTATGAAGTTTTTGGAAGATGTTAAGAAGATCATCTTTCAACATTTCCCAGAATGTCTGAAAAAAGTGTACTGAGAACCCATCTGGACCTGAGGCTTTTTCCCCAGAAAGATTGCCAACATTGCGGTGTATCTCCTTCAAGGAGAAGGAAATTTCCAAGAGTTCTGGATCTGCAATTTTGTTAGGCAATAAGGTATCCCAATCAAGGTTGGGAGTTGGAAAAAATGGCTTGTTAAATTGCCTCATGAAATGATTTTCTATTGCATTTGAGATTAGAATCGGGGATTGTTCAGTGGTACCATTGATATTCAAAGAGTGAATAGTGTTAATCCTCCTCCTCAATTTTATCGTGTGATGAAAAAACTTAGTATTTAGGTCACCTTCCTTTAGCCATTGGATCATAGACTTTTGTTTCCAATATATCTCTTGTTCTTGTAATAAGCTAAAATGTTCCTCTTTTAGCATTTTCAATTTATTTTGAAAGATGACCTGATTGTTGTTGGGGCTAACCAGTGAGTCCAAGAGGTTTATTTGGGATTCCACAACCTCTAATCTTTTTTTCCTTATTTCCCTTACTAGTCCCATCTATCTAATAATTTGTTTTTTCAAAAATTTGAGTCTGTACGCAAACCTAGCCACAGGAGAGGAAGAGTGACAGTAGAATAGGGAGTTATTCCAACAGGTTTCAATTAGGGGCGGCAATGGGTCGGGTCTAGACCCAAACCCATGGGTCTGGGTTTGGGTCTTGATTTTCAGACCCGTGGACCGTGGACTCGGACCCGTTAGACCCGCTCACTTATTAGGTCGGGTCTGGGTCTAAAAAAACCCAGACCCGTGGACTCGCTAATATATATATATATATATGTATATGTATATATATATATATATGTATATATATATATATATGTATATATATATATATATATATAAGTAACACTAACTATATATATGTATATGGCGTGCGGCTGTTGCCCTAATTCCTAAACTTAATCCGTAACACTCCGCCTCCCTGATCAGCAACCCGTTCTTCTTAAAGAAGTCGCTCTGCAAGGAGCAGCTCCAGTTCGTCTGCCGGACTCTGTCGGAGGTCATTGAGTTGGCCGGGACATGTGCCGACGGCAACGGGGAGAAACGGGTCGGGAAGCTCCAGATGCAGAGTGATCTCGATGCTGTCTCCGGCAAGCTGGACTTGAACATCAGGGACTGCCGGCTTCTAGTGAAAAGTGGCGTTCTTGGTGAGGCAGTGGCGGCGTCGGAAGGCGGCAGCAGAGGAGGCGCTGATATTCGTGAGTTGCTCGCAAGGCTTCAGATTGGGCATGTGGAAGCGAAGCACCGGGCTGTAGAGGGGTTGCTGGAATTGATGAAGGAGGACGAGAAGAGCGTATTGGCGGTGCTCGGCCGGAGCAATGTGGCCGCCCTCATACAACTCCTGTCTACCACCACTTCCCCTAAGACCAGGGAGAAGGCGTGTGCGGTGGTCTGCCTTATGGCTGAATCGGGAAGCTACGAGAGTTTACTGGTTTCTGAAGGTGTACTGCCGCCGCTTGTGAGGTTGGCAGAGTCCGGTAGTTCGATTGGTTGAGAGAAGGCGGTGATTTCGCTCCAGAGGCTGTGCTGGACCCGTTAGACCCGGACCCAGACCCAGACCCATTATCTTCATGAGTCTGGGTCTGGGTCTGGATCTTGATTTTCAGACCCAGACCCGGACCTAGACCCATGAAATATGATGGGTCCGGGTCTGGGTATAGGTAGACCCGACCCAAACCCGACCTGTTGCCACCCCTAGTTTCAATGAAGGAAGAGAAACCCTCAATTTGCAGCCAGGACTTATAGAATTTGAAAGGTGGGGGACCCCACTTATACGGAGCAGTGTTTAGTGTAATGGGTATATGATCAGATATTACCCTAGTTTTTCCTAAACAAAAGGAGTCTGGGAACTTGTCCATCCAACCAGTGGACACCAAGAATCTGTCAAGCCTAACCAGAGTAGGCTGAAGATGAAAGTTTGACCAGGTAAATTTGCAATTACTCGGGGGAAAGTCTAATAATGCTTTAGAGTCAATGAAATCATTGAATTCCCTCATATGAGATGTAGTGCCACCTCTGGAGGAATGATCCTCCTGAGATCGGATCATGTTGAAGTCACCTCCTAATACCCAGTTTCGGTTTACCTTATCACTTAAGCCTTTTAATTCCTCAATAAAAAGTCTCTTTTGGCTGTGTTCACAGGGTCCATAAACTCCCGTCAGCCATCATTCAAAGTTATCCATGGCATTTGTAAAGCTTTTGCTTTTATAGTATTTGAAAGTGTAACCAAATTATCATCCCATCCGACTAAAATTCCCTCAGAAACTCCCGTTGCAAGTTGCAACGGTCTAATTGTCCCAAAAAATGGAACGTTGCAATCTACAATGTTCCACTTCTATCTCCCCCTTTTTTTTTTACAAAGTCGGGCAGGCGACCCGATCTTTCTTTCTTTTTCTTTTTTTTTCCTAAACCAGGTAGGCAACCCAGTCCTTTTGTTTTTTTTGTTTTTTGTTTTTTTGTGTCGAGCAAGTGGTCCAATTCTTTTGTTTTTTTTTAAAATTTCTAGGCATGTCCGGTCCTGTTCGGTTTGGTTCGACCTAGTCTACTTTATGGATCAAAATAAACCTACTCAACGGACCTTCGTGGACCTGACTCACGACAGGCCTGGCCCACGATAGGCCTGACTCGGTCCAATCCATTGCTCAGATCGATGGATTTGAGCCGTAGTGGGCCCACACTGGGCCTAAGTATAACAGCTTCTTCCAGATCCGATATTAGCCATCCCCAAACGCCGCCGCTTATTCCCCAGAAGAAGTGTCGTCGACGATGGAATTGGAAGGGAAGTTGAGTTCTGGTCCGAGAGCAATCGATTCCACCAACGTCGGCTTCAAGGTATCGCTTCTGATCTTCTCGCCCTCTTCGTCTACGTCTCACGGTTAGGGTTTGTATCCGCTCTGGTGATCTTACAAATGCTTTCTTGCTCTAATCGTGCAGTTGTTGAAGAAATGCGGTTGGAAGGAGGGGGCGGGCCTTGGTGTCTCGGAGCAGGTCAGTGCGATATCTGTAAATTTCCGGTTTATTCATGAATTTTGGGGAAATTAACCTTTTTTTTCTCCAAAAATTATGGTTATTTTTAAGTTTAATTGAGACTTTTGGTGTTTTTTTTGTTCGATTCTAATTTAGCGTTTTACTTTTGGAAATTGGCACTCAAGTTGTTTGAAAAGTTTGAAGATTGAGTTTCACTTGTTTATATGTGTTTTTTTTTTGTTTCTTTTCGTGTTGGACCAGGGAAGGTTGGAGCCACTGGAAGCTCGAGTAAAGAACAACAAATCTGGTCTTGGCGCCGAGAATGCTAAAAAGAAGACGAAGCAACACCCGGATGGAAGTTCCGATGAGCTGCGGAATAGAAAGGTATTTTACTTCTCTTTTTACCTCCAGCACTTGAGGTTGGGTATGTAATGTGATATTCTGAACAAGAACAACTCCTCTATTATATTTATGCCTTGAAAAAACCCCTCTTTCTTTCTTTTTTTTACTAAATTTACCGTCTTATGTTGTTGCTTTACCCCGAGCAAATTGCTTTGGAGGTCAGCAGGATAAAACATGATTAAATCACTGAACTTTTTAGATGACGTCGTATTGTCTTTATAAAATCAAATTCTTCTTCTTAAAACTTTTAATTAGCATGATGTCAGGAGTATGTGATGTTTCACTGGTTCTACTGAATCTCCGATGGAATACTAACCTGTTGATTTTGCCAACTGGACTTTCTCCAACCTCAGAAGAAAACAAAGTTAGCCTCCAAAAGAATAAGGAAGATGCTGGAAGAAGAGGAGAGGATGAAAGAGAGAGCATTTCAACAAGCTTTCTTCAGGGAATTCTGGCCGGATAATGTTTGAAATGGAATATTCCCAAGCTTTTTCTACATTTCTGACTAAAGAGAACACAGTCCAGGTACCTGATATGCAATGCTATCCTGTTGTATTCTTGAATTCACTATCTAATTCCGGTTGTATTTTTAACTACCCCAAGTATGAAAAACCCTAAAAAATATTGAAATTTGTGTACAGAATTCTATTTTGATTCTTCACTATAAATGGCAGTATGGCACTTGGCAGTAGTCTGTAATTAGCTTTGGCAGCTGTCTTTTGAATTCTAATCCAATAACTATTATCCTTAATACAAAATAGACAACGGAAGCAATCACACTCCGGGGGAATGATGGAAGTGGTTGTATTTAGAAATAGAAAGTTGTAGATGCAGTTGATGAATGTCTTTCAACTTGGAAATGGTTTTGCTGAGAAAAATGTTTGTGGCATCCCGCCTTAAAAGAAAAAGGGAATAAGTTTTGCTGCCCAAAAGCCTGAGTAATCAATCATCTTTGAAATCGTCTGAAAATCATGGTGGATATATATATTTGCTTCCCAATCTTGTTTCAATTCTTTACTTCTGTACGTGTGAGGATGTTTGATAATTACTGGCTTCCTTTAACTATTTTCCATATCTGTGCAAGCCCTTGCTCGGGGATTAAGCATGATCATATGATTGCTGATGGAGGTCTAAAGGTGCTCAATATGAGCCACAAGAAGTAATTCACTCAAAAATCAAAGACATCTTGCTGCACCAGCAGCTCTGGTTATATGATTCATACCAGCCTAACAGAAGGAAGGCTGACATGTTCGACTATTGGAATATCGGCAAACAACCTTCTCGTGTTCTCACGACCTCCTCCCACCACCCATCAAAGGAAAGATAGGAATTGTCTCTCCCACCGCCCGACAGAAGGAAAACATAGGACTTGTCTCTCCCATTTTTTGAGAAGGCTAGCAAGTCACACTTTACTACCGAGTGAATACAAATACGAAACCCGTGGTTTATTTTTCTTGTGTGGTCGTTACTTGTATGAATGTTGGTATGAATACCATCCTTTTTTACCTAGTTGTGAAAGTCGTCATTCACACCAGGATTTGCCTACAATTATCCAAGAGAGATCTATATTGGTCATGATCATCTTTTTATCCCTTTCGACAGTACCTTGTTTTTGTAGCATCATAACATTACACATGCAGATCTTGTGATTCTGCTGATCCCTTCTTTAAAATCTCACATGAATTACACATACTACTGTTTCATTTGATGTATAGTGAGTGATGATGAAATGGACGAGAAAAACATTGATGTTATTTATCCAGGCTCTCCCGCCACACATAACCAAACATGAGATCGATCCCTGGTATGATAGCATCGAAGGCTTCCAGTGGTGCTCGTATTTTGAGAATTATTACATTGTTTTTTGTTGCTAATAGATCATCATCTATTTATCACATGGAACATGTTACGTGATCTTCAGGATACAGGTTAGGCTCCTACCTGTTTTATTCCACGCTCATTGAGTTGAATCAATGATTCAATGTCTCATAGGATATCTTTAGGATAGATGACGACTTGTTGAGGTTTTTGGTTCGTGAAAAACGAGTCCCAAACAGTCATCAGGTATCATGAAGGAACTTCTTGTGAAAGGTATGTCACTGAATATAAAAGTTTGACGCATGGGGATGGCCGGATGCAGGGTTTGGTGGTGCACCGTTGATTACAAACATGCCAAGCACGACTGGGTTATCAATGATGGCAAAGAGGAAACCGAGCATAGAAAGGAAGAAGATGCATCAGTTCGGGAACATGAGGAGGACGAGCAAGAGGAGGAACGGGAATTGATGCAGGAATAGATGCCAAAGTAGGGGAGATTGGTGTTGGTCCGGTCATATGCATCATGAATACCATGTGGCAAGCCGAAGGCATTGCGGTGGACCATATCCTTCCATGGCCATCTCCACCTCCGCCTTGTTGAATTGCCAGAATGAGCGAGTGTATGATGGTGTGGAGATGAAATGATGAGAGAAGTGGAAGGAAACAAAGACTTGCTACTCTTGAGGATGCGATAGGGTTTTCTTTTTCTTTTTCTAAACAAGAAGGTGATCAGGGTTGAGGTTTGCTTTATATAATAACTCTCGAGACTTCTGATTTAAGTTGTGTTTAGTAATGATTATAGATAAATTGATTACAATAAAAAATTAAATTTTTTTTCAAAAAACTATCTCCTATAATTTTTCATTTTTAATGTTTTTAGGGAATTTTACATATGAGAAATAAACTAACGTTTTTAAATAAATTAGCGTTTTTTTATGTATTTGATTCAACTTTTTATCTATAAGTGATTATTTTTAATAAACCGTGGAAAATAATCGTTACCAAATGCTACCTCATTGATTTTTTTTTCTTGGACTAATTATAAAAACTATTTATTAATGAATAAATATTAATTAAGAAAATAAGATACAAATAGATAATACATATATATTTTGGAAATATTTTTAAGTAGAAATTTGAATTTCATTTTTGAGAATTTTAAATACTTTAACTGTTATCAATGTTTGTCATAAATTAGATATAATAGGACTTATTATTGAAATTCCCAACAAATAGATCTACAATCACTTGATCAACTAATAAAGTCCTTTTAGGATTGTATGATATGTTGAAGATTTGAATCCCACAAACATCAAAAAAATAAGTTTTATTTTGAGAAAAATGATTTTGATGATTTTAAACTTGGGTCATGGTTGCAAAGGGCAAAGGACAAACTACAAAAAAAAAAGGTTGCAAAGGACAGCCACTACGTCATTCAAAAAGAAAAAAAAAGGTTGAACAGCATATGATCTATACAATAGATGCATCATGTAACACAAAATAATTGCTGGCTTCGTAAGGAATATAAGTAGAATGGATCTTGCCCTTTTGTATTTCTCTCTGGACATCATCATCTTTAGGATACCAAAATAAGGATGAACCATAATATTTATTTACATTTAGAATCTTAAACATCCAATATTTAGCACAATGCACAGGTATAGAAATGCAAAAACATTTTCTCTAGTTTATACCTAAAATATATACAACTTTAGAACATGTAATTTCTCCTAAAAGTTACAATAGTCCACTAATTTTACCAAACAACCTATAACAACCACTAACTTCTTAGAATTAAAAAACTTTTAAAACAATGATTCCTTTGCATTTTTAGGAGTTAAAATATAACTATTTCTAATCAGAAGTTAATTTTTATACTTGAGTCCAAAGATCTACTTCTACAACCAACTGTTTGAAAAACTTCACCAAACAGATCCGGGATTCACAAAAGTCATGTTTACTTTTTTTTTTTCTTCTGTTCTGATATCATCCAAGAATGACTTCATGCCTGTCACGTACTGCCACGGGAACTGTACACTAATCATTCACGAAAAGGAAGTCCTCTGAAATCTGGAACCGAAGAGAGGAGAGAATCCTTTTCTAAGTTGGGAAACCGAAGATCATTTCTTCTTCTTGGTCTCATCAACTCTGATGAGCTGAACAGGTGCTGCAGGTATGTGAATCCACCACTCTCTCATCCGCCTCTCAAACTTGTCACTGAGATTTTTCCTTGGTGGCATCTCCCTCGTGAAAGCCTCGAGGAAAGCTAGCATTATAAAAAACTTAAACGGTACAACTGCAACGGCTATTGCGGCGGCTAACAATGAGATTGCAACCTTGTCCGTGGCCTAAAATCAAAGAAGATAAAATCACCTTTTTCAGAAAAGGAGAATAATTGTTAACAGTCATCTGTTGTAGTAGTTTGCAGGAAGATGCGAACATGATCCTCATACAGTTACGAAGTGACCAGTGATATCCACTAGATCGTCAAGAGCAACAAAAAAGCTACTTTCATGTCTTAAGTTACATTGATAAATGAACGTTGATTCTTAAAAAGCTTATGACAAGTTTTGCTGGCAATTAGTGATAAAATAGACACTGTCGATTTAGTTGATCTGAGGACTCTACAAGGTTAGCATCCGATTGATGAGATAAGGCAGTATAATTGTCATAATGTAACCAAGAAGGCAATTTTTTGTAACATGAGCAAGATAATCGATATTTATGGCAGTGAGACTGTATGCCTATTTCCATTAACAAAAACAAGACCCTAATGGAACAGCATCAGTCTGACTGCTCTTGTGGATTAATGAATTATTTGGTAAAGAAGACACCATTCCCTTTATTCAAAAAGAAGAAAACATCATTCTTTTGATACTTTCAGGAATTTCATAAGTTTGTGTAGAAGTGCATGTCCTTTAGGAAGCTGGAACAAGTTGAGGCTTCTGAATAAAATGGCACCAAATAGAGCATATGTGATACAAAAGCAATGTATTATCAAGAACTATTCAGAGAATTGAGAGAATTATAAATTTGCTGAGAACCAAATAATGTAAGAGAAATTTTTAAAGCAAAAATAAAATGGAATTGCCATATCCAAGAGGCAAACCAGAATTGTTCATAAGATTAGATATAAACCTGAGGAAGTGCTGCAAGCAAGATAGATCTTATCTTGAGAAGAAGAATATTTCCAGCTTGGATAAGGACCTCAAATTGAGAAATGGCTTCCTGCATGGACAGAAGTTGCTCAACTGGATTGCGACTAGGAGGAAGTGTTATTCTGAAGGCTTCTAGAGGAACCCCTTTGTTACGATGCTTGTTCCAAAGCATGAGAACTGCAAGAAAGCTTAACGTGCAAGGCAGCAAGTACCTGATCCAACCCCTGGAAATCAGACAAATGATTCTTAAATTCACCTTCGATGTTGAGTCAAATTTGGAATGACAAGCCTTCACATTACAAGACAACGAAATTTGATACAGCAAAATTCATCATCAACAAGTTTCAGAGAGAACGTCAGTGCAAGACTGGGAACAAAGTAACATCCAAAACCTATTGAAGTTTATGTTCCTTTCTTTTTCAAAGAAAAAGCCATAAATCCACAAGAAAATCTAGTCAGTATAGATGTTTACTTAAATTGCATCATACACAAACAATTTGCTATCTCACTGCAATTGATAACTCATCATACAAAGTTGGCTTGAATTAAGGTTGGCTTAGACTGATGCCACCTTACATGCAAATCCGATGTTTCTCCACCATTCAGTTTAAAGGACCTGTTTTCTCCTGAATTGCGAAACTTCCAGTTTTGCATATCCTTTCAGAAGCACTTTTGTGTGCTTATTGAAATGCCCACTGACATACGTCTAGAAGAGGAAAAAAATCAACTCCACCATGCTCTTTTTCTTTTTGCCAACTACAGACACATAAATGGGCCTCATGAAAACATATTGGTTTTATGCTGATAGGTCTACAGCAGGAAAAAAGGCAGCTTGGTGGTCATTGGAAGCTTTCAAGGGAACTGTTCTAAGTAAATATATTCAGAAAGCAAATGAGTAAGCAACTTTAACAAAAGCTTCAACAAATATAATCCTCGGTTTGGTTTACATCATTTAGTGAGAGATAGAAATCACAAAAATTCCTTTCAATTCTAGCATTTGGTTTTTCAAGAATGAAGGAACTCTAGAAATTGATCAACCTCAAGAGTTTGACCAGACATCAAGTTACCTATTCTGAATCTTCATTCCTTCAATATTGTACAAACATCCTCCAAATTAACTAGTGCATTGTTATTGTGACCAGCCTCACCCAAAGCCAATTTCTCATCTTATTTTGTCAACACCCCAAGCAGGTAGGAGCCTCGTGTTTCACCCTTTATTTCCACAATTCCACTAAGATTCACGACTCTTTTAGGAAATTTAAGAACCAACAAATGACAAACTAAAAAGCTCAAACCTGTTTTTCATATCAGTTTGGAACGATCATAACCCTCTTTAAGTGAAGCAAGTCCCTTGTTAACAATGTTGATACACATACCTAACAATTTAAGTCCCTTGTTATTAACTAATCATATATGAGCATGACTATACCTAAATAAAGATGGGTGGTATTTAAGCGATTTGAGTAAAATGATACTGTACTGCTAAAAACAGAGTAAAATGATACTGCACAACCATAAGTTCAAAACTGCTTTAGATAATAAAAAAAATCATATGAAGCTACACACAATGAAATCCAACATGAAAAGCGATATTTTTCTAGGCTGATGTCTCACTTTTCTGAATAAGAGAAAAAAGTTACCTGTGAACAAGATAGAGGACCAACATCAGAAATGCAGTCGATTTAAAAGGATCTTCCCAAGCAGCCAAAAAGCGAAGCCGTTTGTGTAATTCGACAATCGGGAAAAGTAACTCCTGCAGATATGGAGGAAAAAACCTTATTATTAGCTGCGCATTATTCAAACACCAAGAGTTAGAGGAACTGAATCACTGCACCAGCTTAATTATGGTATCCGTTTTTTCAATAAAATTATGGTATTCATATGAGATTAAAATCCTCAAAATATGTTATCCCTTATAATTTAATAAGCTAGTTTACTTCCTCAAATGACAATATATTATTACATTACACATATTAATCTGGTTTTGGTTCTGACAAACAAATATTATTATATTACATGTACAATTTTTTTTTGAAGGGTATTACACATACAAATCTATAGATTTGGGTCTGACTTAGTTTTAGAAAAAGTCTAAAATGTTGTAGCACTCGCTCAAAATCTTACATATATCTTTACCTGCATGACAGCTACATTTGTACCAATTCCTTCCACTTTCACCTGCTCCACAGTTGCCTGTGCTGCCTCAGCTGCCCCAGTATAACAAAGTAATTGTTTCACAGCCATTTCCAAGGGACTAGAATCACCGACAAGTACGTCACTGATAAAAAAGTCTCTCTCTTCAATTCCAACTGTATCTTTGAGAAGAGAGAAACCCAATCTGGTAAGAGCTTGTAGTGAAACTGGCAAACATCTTGCCTGCAAGTTTGCATCTAATGATTTTTCATGAATGACGCTTTCTTCTGAGGAAGTACACAAGTGTTCCAAGTGGTTATACAAAGCATCCAAAATTTCATCACCCTTTGGGAGCTCTTCAGCCAACTTGAAGGAGAGTAGCGTCTTAAAACGAGAAGGCATGACATGAAAAGCTTCTTTCACTGCATGAAATTGGAGAATGCCTATAATCGCCTTTGAAAGAGCTTCTGCCCGCTTAATTTCTTTCAAATCGAACTTTCTAATAAATCTATTAACATAAGTAACTTCAAGAATGGCATCCAACCAGTAATCTCGACGTGAATGACCTTTGAATTCAGGAAACTCAAAACAAACTGGCTCCTCTCTGCGATAGAGTGAAACTAAATTAATTTTTGAGAACCCTACAGCCCACCAAAATAAACAGACACCGTGTGTCATTAAAGATGTCAAGAAAAAGATCATTCAATAAACTTACATTAAGTTTGACTTATACATCACGGCTTTGTCAAAGAGGCGAGCTCCGAGTGGCCCAGTCAATTCTGGTTTTATGACCTGCTTCAAGTCCACAGCCAAGTCATATTTGATAGCTTTATCGTATGACCCCACTCCCAATGCTTCAAAGTAGAGAGCTTGGTTGGTGAGAATCAAGCGTCCTGAAAAGAACATTTACACATACATTAAATACAGAAAACAGTTAATTTCTTAAGAGCTCCAATGGTTTTTACAGAGAAAACATTCACCAGGCCATGCAGAAATTCCAATGTGTTGAAGAACAGGTTGAGTTGGCAGGGTACCATCGACATCTAAGATGATTTCTCCTTTGGCAAGCTGAAGGCCAGAAACGAGGGATGGAACTGAAAGATTTTTAACGTATCTGTACACCCTGTTACATGAGCATAAATATAAATTGATAAATTCGTATTTATAGAGTAAAAAACTGTGAACAATATTTTAATTGTGTGGACAGCACACAAATAAACTGTATCAAAATTTAATTAAAAATAGTGGTAGATCACTGAAGAACATTCTTCTTCGATTTTAGATCCTTCAAGTGGATTCCATCAGTCATGAACATGGACGACAGACACCAATAGGTCTTTCAGAAGATGCTGTGTATTTAGTAGAAGGAGGTAGATAGAAAGTAACAATTTAATGAAAATGTCAAATAGATAATGATTTGACAGAAAACAGAATTTTGGGGTTCATTTACTTGTCAAGGTTTCCAATGTATTTGTCATATATGAGAAAGTGAAGTTGACCACCAGAAGAACTTGTAAGTGCATCAAATAGATTGTGAACAGTGATTGGATCAGCAACAGCAGGACAAGCCAGGGCTATGCGGGAAAAAGCTTTAGCTCCAACAGTCTTCTTGTGATTGACCTGGGAGATGTGAGGAGAATCAAACTACATATCAGTCAAGAGCAGACACCAAGCTCTCACATAAATTAGCATGCTATGAGCACTATACCAATTAAGATTTACTAATCAAATTGAAAATAATCTGCTGCAACTGTAAATAGAAATTTCATTAGTGGTGTGATGACTACCTGAACTGCCATGTTTGTGGAGTTTGTGTAGAAAAGTGATGCATCATCTTCATCATCTATCTTTGGATGGTCACCAGATACATTTTCCTATCACCAGAGAAGTAATTCATTGAATCCACATGCTAATGCATTCCAGAAAGAATATGTGAGAAAACCTTGGCTACACAATCTTTTTGTAGTAACAACTAGAAATATGTTTTATACAAGATATCCAAATATAGTTAATAACAAGTGGAAGAAATCTAAAAAAAAGAGGAAAAATGGAGAAATATGTAATATTTATGTGTGTTATAAGTGCCTGTTCTTTGTGATGAATAGATGTCTCACTATTGGTTGAAATTCACTTCCTGGGGCTTCCCAGGCAAGCATCATGTCATATGTTAATCTGCGGAACTCCTTGTGAGCCAAGTAATTTGGATCCTTGGTAAGCACATGAAGAGCCTGGTAACAGAAGCATTCTAGTAGATTCCTTGCGTATACTGAAGGTTCCTGAAAACGATCAGGAAGCTCTTCTTCAAATTTATGTTGTAATTCATCTGATGGAATAGAAAGGATCCTGCATGTGGATATAGAAAATTCTCATATTGCTTTCTGCAACAAGAAACAAAAATGTTTGTTCGATATCATCTGAAATCTAATAAATCAATTCTGGCAGCTTTTCCATCCTAGTTTTCTGCCATCTCATTTACATTCTTATTAAGTGAAAGTAAGTTATCTTCGTTGAAAGGTGCAAGCCTTGTACAACACGTATTTTTCAAGGTCTTCAACTTTAAGGGTCTACAATTGATTCCACATAACTTCCATGGAATTACATATCAAAATTGTCATCACTAGTCACTTTAATTCCAGAATATGTCAGTTTTCCACCATGGTGCACTAGTGTTACAAGACAATCTCTTATCTTTTAACAAGACCTTGATTCTATATGTTGCCGTGAAGTTGTATATGTCGGTTGTGTGCATTCTTGTAACTTACTAAAATAGCACATCTGCGTTGGAGAAGAAGATGGCATGATTTGAGTTGTGCTTGGACCTCCTAAGCACATTATTCTTTTCAGAATAAACTTTTCATGTCTTCATTTCATGCAATTATAAAGACCAAATGGAAAATACAAAACAACTTCTACTAAAACACTCTTCTAATTTCTCCCGCTAACTGCTACATGCTCCAACTACCATTGACTAAAAAATGATCAGTAATAAAATGTCTATGCTTACGTGCCCAGCCACACCATACATGTATTGTACTGTTGTCATGCTCATACCAATCGAAGTTTGTTAAACACTTGAGAGAATAAATACTTTATTTGATCAGTAAGTGGGAAAAAAAACTTATCAATGGAAGTAAAAACTTTATTTGTCCAGTAAATGAAACCCCTTCAATCTGTAAAAATCAACCAGATCTTCATGTCAAAGGACGAATCATGTAGAAGGTGGTCGTAACTTGTAAATGTTGATTTCATACATGAAAAGGTTAAAATTCCACTCTGCACATGCCATCTAGATCCAAAACTGGTTTCTATTAATTTAAATGCAAACTATATGCTACTCTATTGAGCTAGAGGGATGTATAACATTCATAGTGCAGTGGCTGCAATTTGACGCTAAACTAGTAAGGGTAACAGCACAAGAACTGTTTGCGTCATTCGAAGCACATTAGAACTCAAGACTTGGTAGCTCCTCTATTGATGTAGAATAAGAGAAGTAGAAATAAATAGATAGTGATATTAGTATTTTAATAGTATTACTATTCAATTTGGAAGTAATTTTCTCTTGAAGGTGAATAACAAAGATATTTTGATTTGAGTGAAAAGTAAAATAAATATCAGAATAAGTAAAAAAACATGTTGATTAATAATAATCAATTTAATTATCAATAAATAATTATACCGTATACGTACATGTATCAAAATAATTTAGTAAAATAATTTTATTCCATCCTTCCCGTAGAACAGTTATTTTAAAAAAAAGTAAATCAGAATAGAAATTACGATTCTAAGTTTATTACATATTTTATACAGCCTAGTGTAATAGTAATTCTTTTTTTTTATTATCTTATTCTAGGTACTATTCTTGGAACCAAAAAGGAGCTCAGACGTCGAATTACAGAGAACTTCCCTTTTTCAATGTAAAACACAAATTTCTAGAACAACACAAACTCACAACAACCTTAAAAGCTAAACCCCATGATTAAACTTCGTCTAGTAGAACTTCAGCTTTTGAGCTCAAGCGTAGAAATTAACTTCTGACTAGAAGCTGTCATACACCAGTTTTTGGAATTGTAAAAAAAATTATTGTTCCAGACTTGATAGTGTTTGATAGAACTGTTGGAACATTTTAGCTTCTAGGAGAAACTATATGGCCAAAAGGACCCTAAATCTCCCAGCCAAATCCATTTCAAAGCCCAGAAACCACAGGGACAGAAGGCAGTACCTGGAGCAGCGAGCGACGACGGAATTGGCAATGCGGGAGAGCTGAGGGATGCGGTTGTGGGTGGATCCGTCGTCGTCGTCGTCGTCGTCGTCCCCCCCCTTCCCCTTCCTACTGAACAGCGACCGGAACGTTGCGCGGCGGAAGAAATCCTCCAACCCCCCAACACCTCCTCCGTCCATTTCCGGGGACCTCCGCTTTCCGTTCTCCAATGGAGAAGAAATGGAAAAAGGTGAAAAGGAACAGAAAGTCCGAGGAGGGGAAAGATGGAAGAAGATGTTGAGAGAGAGAAGAGAACCGAAAGCGCAAAAGTAACGATCACCCCGTCGCTTTTACTTGCTCGCTCCTCCCACGCCACCACTTACTGATCTCGACCGTACAACTATTGGATCCAACGGTTGAAACGTGATGCGTTTCCCCGGGGCGAGGCAAGCCGGAAAATATCGTGTGAAAAATGGTTCGTGTTTCCCATAAAAGCAACCGTCATACGATATTAATGAACATATTACAACACCACGCCAATAGTTTCATTTCGTCTATAATATAAGTGGGCCAACTTAAAAAGTATAAAATAGCTAAAAAGGTCAGCCACATGCAACAAATTTCATAACCCATCAACGGTTTAAAAGAATATGCTTAATTTTCTTCTAAACTTTTGTTAGATATTCCCATCAAAATCTAACCTAAACCAAATTCTCACTCCACCGAGTAATACTTAGTAATGAGATAAATTATATGTCAAAAATCTGTGACCAGAAGTCTTGAAAACTTGTTATTAAATTAAATAAAAAAATAAAAAAAAATGGAGCAGTAACCGTTCATTGCAACTACATATGGCCTAACCTTGAAATCTCTTAAATTTGATCATCTCTCCCAATTTACTTCTTAAAAATGTATCCTTTGTTTTACAATTATACAGATATCTTTATCTTATGAAAATGAGATTAATGCGTGATAGTTCAAATTTGTGAAATGGAAGTGATGTAAGAATTGAACATAGAACTGAGGTTAGGTGAATAGGTGATAATAAGGATTGTCTATCTCTTGGCTATCTTGTTTATTCAGATTTAAAATACTCGAGGACTATTCTCTAGAATACTCATCAATTACCACAACTGGATTGGGTTGGGCTCAACTCAAACCTTGTCCTCCTACTTGTGCGGAAATCCCATCCGAAACAACCCATGTCGGTCCTCACTTTACCCTCTCCTTTTAGTGCGTAACGGGTCACAATCAGCCCAGCCTAGTAAGCATCCATTGTATTCTCAAAAGAACGAGTGCTTGGTCTGCCAAGTAATTGTAAAAGGCTTTGGTAGCATTTGGGTGGTGACTCTGTCCACTCTTTCGATTGCAACTCCCACGATCGAAGAGATTTCTAAAATAAATGAATGGAGCTGCGAACACTATAGAATACACTGGATTTGAGGAGCGGTTTAGCTCTTATGGAGAGCTCATCGATTCCATGTATGAAATCTCGTATATACCCCTAACATTTACATGTAATACTAATATAACTATTGTTTATATTAGTAAACTTCCATGGTGTAGTTGGCCAGGAGGAGTGGAACTTCCACCTCCCTCTCATATTCGAATCTCACAGACCGCAAAGAGAAAATATATGTATACCGATATCAAAAAAAACTACAGACTTGTGGTGAGAGTGGCCGAGTTCAAAAGCACGGAGCCACTACAATTGCACCTCTTGTCAAGAAGTGAAAGCCAGAAGTTGTCTAAAACAAACGGAGCCTTTGCACTAGACTAATCCATTGTTTTTGTTAACGGTTGAGATAGTAAGAGGTGAATTTTTTATGCATGTCCCAGGATTCGAACCTGAGACCTGTGGCGAGTTTCTCCCAGCCACTGTGACAATGAGACATTGTCTAGACTAATCCATTATTGCAAAAGAAAAAAACCCTCCCCTCCTCACTAGACCTAGACTATATCTTGATTATTTTTTTTTAATATTTTTATTTGACTCCTCTTTTTAAACCCCTCTTCTCATCAGAGTCGATAACTATTGGTGGAAGGACAAAACTATAAGGTGGTATATCAGAGTTGACACGTCGCTAAATAATAGGCAGAGGATTGATTAAGTCTATTGTTGAGCCAACAGGGTTAATCACTTAACTCTACCTAAAAGAAAAGGAAAAAAGAGGGTTAACCGTTTGCTGCTTTGCACAAGATTGCAATTTGAATTCTCAGAATGCTCCCTATCATCAACAGATCACATGGCTTCCATTCCACTAACTAGGGTTACATATTTATTAGTTTAAATCACTGTATCGAATTAAGTTTACGATTTGGTTTGAGTAAACAATGACTTGGTTTGATTTGAGAATTTTACGAGTCGACGAAAGAAAGTTCGATTTTATCAAATTAAACTAAACTGATACATATTCGTAAATATCCACATTTACATACACATATGTATCATTAAATATCCCAAATGTATGCCTGAATTTATATTTTTATTAAAGTTAAACATGATAAGAGAGATAAAAATGATTTTAGAGTATTATTATATATTGTTTTTATAGTACTTTAAAACTATTTTCTAAGTAGGAAATGTAATATATTTAATCATGTATTGTATTTTAATTAATTATTTTGTTTTAGTCTTATATATTATAACTAAAAACAACAACAAAACTTGAATCAAATCAAAACAAATTAAAAATTTAATGATTTAATTTAGTTAAATTTAATAATTAAATGATATTCAATTTCTCTCAAATCGTTTGATCGATTTATAATTTTGTCCAAAATGAAATCAAACTTGGCATAGAAATGCTAGACCTTATGACTTAATAGAAATATTGTTATATTTAGCCATTTTAGTAGAAATATTAACTTAATGTCTCATCAAATTTTGACTTCAGTTTCATTTTAGACAAAATGTTTAACTATCGGGCAAGACAATATTTCTCATATACTTAGCCAAATTCAACAAGTTTGGGATTAAACACATCATGTTTTGGACTTTTCCCTAGTAGCACTAATTGGTGGTACGACTAGGACACAAGGAGAATCTACTTCAACTACAAGTTAATTGGATCACACCTTTGTTTCCATCATCTATTTAGGATCCGTTTGGTAGGGCTTTTGGACAGTTTTTGAACATATAGTTTTCTCCAGAAGCTATAATGGTCCAACAGTTCTACCAAATACTAACAGTTTTTTAGAAATATATAATTTTTGGAACAATAATTATTTTATATTTCCAGAAGTTGGATTATGACAGTTTTTAGCTAGAAGTTAGTTTCTACACTTGGATTCAAAAGATGAAGTTTTACCAAATAGACTCCTTAGTTAGACTGATGTTTTGTAAACTTTAAACTTATACTTCTTGCTGCTAGATTTTATGTGTCTTTTCTTTTGTATACATACATAGCCTTAGATACTTGAAGGAAGACTGAATTTTTTTTTGTATAGTTGGTGGTGAACTTTTTTTTGTATAGTTGGTGGTGATTTTTTTTTTAAAGTCAAGTATTTTTGATTCAATATATATAATACAGTAAAAAAAAAAAGGAGGCTGAAATCAAAGCCAAGCGTGTGCACACCTGCCACCTCGAAGTACTTGTTTGGTGTTGGGAAGGAGTCGGAAGTAAAGGAGAATCCAACTCCCGTTCTTCCTGCACTTCTTCCTTTACTTCGATGGGTCAGATCCAGAGCGACCAGAGGAGCGTTGGAGGCGTCGGGCAAGCGAAGAAAGCGGAGCAAACCAGCGGAGAACAATCCAACCGGGAAGCAGCGGCGCCAACTGATGGAGCTTCCAAGGGGAAAGCTTCCGAAGACGTTTCTCCAATGGAAGCTTTAATAGCAGGTATTCGCTTCGTCATCTTTCAAGCTATCTCTCTCTCGTTTTGAACTGCTGTTGTTTCAGTAGTCGTGATCTAGTGATGTGTTGAACTGCAAGTCTTGTGTTCGTTGAAATGCCGCAGTGAGTGGATTGTTGCTGTCCCGTGGATTAGCCATGTAGGATTGGATTCGATCGTGGTTGTGTGTGTTTTTCCTTTTTTTTGGGCATGTTACATGTGGAATGGCCTGTAAGTTGTATGAGAATGTTAGCATGGTTTGAAAATCGTAGTATAGTCGTTGTAGTTAGCCAATGGTTGGTGAAAGAATCGTAAACATATATCAATCCTCAAGATAGTGGAAAGCGGATACACAGTAAAACGAAGGGTGCCAGGTAAAAAACAAGTTGATTGATCTACTCAACACGTATTGGGTTGCATGTAAAACAATTTTCATATTTTGTTGATGCATGCGTGAAGACTGAAGTGGGCAAGGAGGTAATCAACATGGTTGTTAAGTGGTGTCCTCCGTTATGTTGACATCCGATGGCAACTACTTAGTGTAAATGCGCCATCAAGTGCTACTATGTTCTATAGAGTAAACGTGTTATTGGCCACTAGAACCAAGCATAAGCCCTTGGCTTATTTCATTCAGTATATACTTGAAGGTAGAAGGGCTTATAGACACAACAGCTGGAGTTATCCAAAATAAATAGATACACGACAGCATGGAGAGTCGAACCTAAGAGCTGTAGGATAACAAAATTGCTATTCATAGGATAAACACACCATACATGAATGTGTGAAGTACTTGGAAGGTACCACTTTGCAATACATAAGGCCTTTTTCCACTAGTGAATCTGTGCAGGTTTTGACTTGGATCTAGGAGAGGCCAAGATTTACTAGTTTGGGATGGTGGAACCCTTGGGATCTCTTTGGAACATCTTTTCACTCAATTCATTGTTGGTTTTTGAACTATAGAGCTGGCATCTTGCCAGAAATTTGTTCAATTAACCTTAAGAATGGAGTAGCCAATTTGTTAAGGAGGGCTCCATCGTTCCACTGTAAAAACCATGGCATGAACTTATAACCTTAGGAGAAATGAGGGAGTGTGCCGTCTGCCAATTGGCCTCATTTGTTACTTTATTCTCTTGTGGTCTATATGATAGAAACAAAACAATTTTGTGGGAGGGTTGTTATCTCCCATTTTCAAAATAAAAATAAAGAAACGGCACTTCTCTTCCTCTTTATCATGAAGGGTTTATTCATGGTTTGTTGGCTGTCACTTTCTCTAATTAACATGTTACACCATTTGCCTCTCATGATCTTTATCATAAAATCAAAAGGCTTTTTCATTATATTCTTTTTGAGTCCATGAAGTTAGACAAGTGACATATATGTGTTTGTCACAACTTGGTTGTTTGATTTAATAATGACAGGTACTTTGTTACCATTTTCTGTTAAAAGGTTATATAATGTTTCTTTTATGCTTGTGCACTTCTACAGAAGCTACGGCTTACAGTGATGGTGAAAATGAGGTCAGTTCCTCTCCAAGATTTAAGCTGTGAGACCCATGATTGAACTTATTTCTGTTTTTAGACCTGTGACATTTATACAAGATACCCCTTTTCTTCCTCAGTCACTGGAGGTGAAGGCACAGAAAGCACTTGAATGCCCTTGTGTAGCTGATTTGAGAAGTGGTCCTTGTGGAACTCAGTTTACAGAGGCATTCTTATGTTTCATGAAAAGCACTGCCAAGGAGAAGGTAACCATGTTTCACAAGATAGACTTAATGGCCTTGCTTTGTCATTACAACATCTTTTGAAAAATGATTAGATTTCCATACTAGTACGACTTCTTCTGTAAACCAGTCACTGTTGATCTGATTGGATGAACCCCTACCATGTGAGAGCAATTTAGCTTGTTGACATTCTCTAAATTTAAAAAAAAAAAAACAGCATTCTGGTGTGTTTATCACAAGCTCCATGATTGTCTAGTTATTTTGCTCAATAACACTGAAATCCATCGGTGACCTTCTTTCTTACACTCTATTGATACGTGAGCAATGTGTGTGCATTTCAGGGCTCGGATTGTGTGCATCCCTTTGTTGCATTGCAGGATTGCATCAAAGCCAACCCTGATGCATTTTCTAAGGACATTTTTGACGAAGATGATAGCAAAAAAGTAGACGAAAAAGTCCAGGACTACAAGATCATACCCCCATCATGGTCCTTAGAAGCTAAAGAGGCCTCAAAACTCTAATGATGCTCGTTGTGGTTGCCTGAGTATAGGTTCTGATGATTTTCCCTGCTTTTTAAAAAAGCATAGCTCATTTTCTATTTCCTCTGCTACTACTTCTTACAAATTTGCGGGGTAACGTCTCTTCCTTGAAGCTCACTACAGGCCAGATAAGTGATTGCTATCTCAAGATATTGAAAAAACATGAAGCAGTAGTTTAGTTCGAACCCTATCAAAAGTGAGCTGATTTCTGAAAATAGCTTTTATGTGATTTCATACTTGAGTTTTATGGATGGTGCTTGCAAAGGACAATCACATAACCACTACGTCATTCAAAAAAGGGTATATGTTTTATACCCATTCCTTTCTAAAATTTTAATTTGTTAAAAATGTTACATGTGAGTTTTTTTTTTTTTTGGAAAGAGGTTGATATCATATTAAGATCACTCGGCTATGGATACATGTAAGTTATTAAATAGTTAAGAATGTTCTTGTGGGCCGTAAGCCGTCAATCGTCATGTATGTTGGCATTCGGCTTGCTCCGTAAATCACCTACATACCATGTGAAAAATGTTTCACTGCCTATGAAGAGTTTAATGTAAAAAAAATAAGATAAGCTACCGAAGTTATTTATGATAATGTCTTATGATAATCTATTCTAAAATTGTGGAATATGTATTTTAATTAAGAAATCCCGAAAATTTTCAATAATAGATTTCAGTGGCGTTCCACTTTGGAATACTAGTGTAAGAGAAGAATGAATGGATTTGGAAATTTATAAAGAAATTATTATCTCAAAAGTTTATCTTTTTGAAATGGATTGTTTCAAATTTTTAATTTGTTTTAGATTTAGGTTTTACATTTTTAAAATTTTACAAATTTCTTTGAAACCCGAGTATCAATTTAGCAAATTCAAATCGTTTCTCATTTTCAATTTTAAAAAAATTCCAAAAAAATTAACTCAATAATATTCTTTTCATTTAAGAAAAGAAATCAATCCATTTAAAATATGTAGATGAATACGAAATACTTATATTTAAAACTTGTGATATGTTTATGTTTTAATTAATTATCAAATAGCATAAATTACTTATAAGAGAGAATCTTAAACTTCAATTTTTGTGTTTATGTTAGAATTGTTAGGCAAATATCAACAATAATATAATTGAATTTAAAATGATATGAATAAAAATAATGAATAATTAGTAATAAAGAGAAAAATAAGAACAATCTTAACTTTTGGTGAAATGAGATTGATCCAGTAACTTGAAGAAGAAAATTCGTCCTTAAATATAGGAATTTTTCAGTCTCTCCAAAGATACAACGTCAAGATTTCTAAAGGTACGAGCTCAATGAAATTTTAGAATCGTGTTGTAGTGTTATATGCTAGAGAAATGAAAATGGAAGAACGAGAAGCTTTATAGAGTTTTTTCCTCTTGTATCATTTTCGAAAATACAATTATGAAAAATATAAAGGAGTAAACACAATGTGAGGAGGAAAAAATATTTCCACAATTCAAGTCATGATTTCCACGTTATGAAACAATATAATAACAGAATAAAAAGATATTTTGAAAGATATTTTCAATTCTATGAAATAGAGATACACTAATTTTAATAAATAAAATTAAAACCATTATTTTTCAATATTTTCCTCTAATTCAAACTTATATTTAAAATACAAACAAACAAAATGAAAGAAAGCTAATTCTCTGGACTTTAATACTACGTATTGGATGAAGGTATCTAGTTGACTTTAATACATGTTGATTTACATTTGAAAGCAATTATAGTGGAATACACTTTGAACTAAGTCATTTTCATTGGATTTTAACCTACCATGCACGTAGTACACACTACATTTGAAGATAGTCCTTTAATCCTCAAAGTCACGCCCCTATGACCACATTCACTATAGGTGAATCTCCAAAGATAATCTACAATACATCACCTTATTACATAGATTTCGATTCAATCTTATTTTATTGCAGCTCCAGCATTGTCATCATAGGGATAGGATTAAAGTCACACTTTACAATTTTAGTGTTATGACTCATATAGCAATAGAATTTCCCTGATAAGTCTTTCATTGCACGAGACTTTTATGGACTTGAGTGCCATCTCCTTCGATGAAGATATAGTAAAATTCTCTAATAAAGCTTTAGTTAAATGATTTACTATGTTTTCTTTAGATTTCACATGTTCAAGTGCTAAGACTAGTAGACAACCAATATCTAATTGACTTATGTCTCAATTTCATATGTTTATTTAATTTTTTATTTGTGTTAACTCTCTTGATTAAGGCAATACCAACAATACTATCACAATGACCACAAATTGATGACATAGGATTAGGCACAATGGACAAATCTAATAAGAATCCTCCAAGTCAATCAGCTTTTGCACCTGTTAGGTCTAATACTATAATTTCAATCTCAGTTATTAACCCAGAGAATAAAGTTTGTTTTGAAGATTTCCATGATATAACTTCATCTCTTAGATGGAAAACATAATCACCAATAGACTTAACTTTAGTTGAAGTAGAAGCTCAGTTAGCGTCATAGTAGGCTTCTAGAATTTTAGGATTACTAAAATAATATAACACATAATCACTTGTGGCTTTTAAATAAGCAAATACTTTATTTATAGCTTCCTAATGTTTCTAAATAGGATTTATAGTATATTTACTTAAGATATTTACAGTACATGTAATATCAAATCTCGTGTAAGTAGTAAGATACATGAGATCACCAATAATCTGAGCATATTTAGGTTGAGCTAAAGAGAACCATCATGTTTATGTAATTTTAATGCCACATTAATAGGATTATAAGTAAGCTTAATATTAGAGAAATTAAATTTCTTGATTAAATTTACAACATAATGTGTTTGACACAAAGTAATTCTACTTGAAGTTCTAATTATTTTGATTCCTTGAATCATATCAGTTTGTCTTAAATCTTTCATATCAAAGTTTTTGAACAAATAACGTTTAGTCTCATAAATCACTTTTATGTCAAAACCAAATATAAGTACGTCGTATATATACATACACAAAATTACACATTTATCATTAATCATTTTGTTATACACACATCTATCATAATCATTGATAATAAATCCAGCAAAAGTGATAACTTTATCAAAGTTTTCATTCCATTATTTTGAAACTTGTTTTAATCTATATAAAGGTTTGATTAATTTACACGCTTTATGCTCTTGACCAGAGACTATAAGTCCTTCAAGTTGATTTAAATAAATTTAACTCCATCACGGGTTATTTTTTCCCCTTTTGATTTTCACGATTTTGTCAATTCATGTGGATTTCTCCGCAATTTTTGCACATCGTCCTTCACATCCATCCAATATTGTCTTGGCACTCACATCAGCATGATTAGAACACAATCTAGGCATAACAAACATTCATTCAGTCTCTAGCAAGCGAATCAGACTAGAAAGATCGAGTTTCTCGAGCGTACAGGGGTGCCTAACACCTTCCCCGTGCGTAATAGGAATCCTTACCCATCCTCTCGTTAGTAGACATTTGGCCTTTACGTTTGTGTCTCTTTCATAGTGAATTGTTTGTGGTTTTCCTCGTCTTTCCCTTAAAAGACCAGGTGGCGACTCCATTTCCCTCCTTCTCGTCTCATCTCGCGCCTTCGCCATTTCGGCATGGCTGTGGCTTCCTTACCTCCTCCTCGAGCGGGGGCACAGTCACAGTTCAATAATTACATTTGTTGGAATTTCACTTATTTTAAATTTTATTATCAAAAATCTATACACATATTGATTGTTTGCATACCTTAAGAAACTACCATCCATAGTTTTTTGGATCAAGTTTTCTTTTTTATCATCAGGAACCCCAACTTTAACAAGACATCCCTAAACTTTAAGAATTTTAAGATTAGATTTTATTTTATGCTACATCTTATATGGAATTAAATCTTTTTCTTTTTTTAGGTATTGTGTTAAGAATTGTACATGATATTAAAATTGCTTCACTTTATTAACATTTAGACAATCCTGAAGTTCTTAACATAGAATTCATTATGTTGGTTAAAGTTCTATTTTTCCTTTCAGTAATACCATTAGATTAAGATGAATATGGTGAAGTTAATTGATGTATTATTTCAAATTTTTCACAATATTTTTGAATTTCAGTTGAAGTATATTCTCCTCTCTTATATGTCTCACTTTCTTTATTAATTTTCCAGTTTGTCTTTCAACCATAGCTTTGTAAATTAAGAATTTTTCTATATCTTTATTTTTGTATTTTATAAGATACACTTGATAATATTTGGAAAAATCATCTATAAAAGTTATAAAGTATCTTTTACCTTCTTTAGTTAATTCACCATTTATTACATATTTCACATATATCTGTGTAAATTTATTCTACTAACTAAATCCTTCTATGTTGAACTGATTTAAATGATTTTCTAGATTGCTTAGCTTCATCACATGTTTGATATTTCTCATGTTTGTCATTCTAAAGTTTAGGAATTAATTCTAAATTCATCATTCTTTTTATATAATCTTTATTAATATGTCTTAATCTTAAGTGTCACATATCACAGACTTTAGTAAAGCAGGCAATAGAAGGAATTTTATTAACAATAGAAGTTTCAACATAAGGTCTAAACAAACCCTTAGATATTTATCCTTTTCCAACAAAGGAATCAAATAAACTAATAATAACACGATTAGATCCAATAATAACTTTATAATGACTTTGCACTATTAAAGATGTGCTAACAAGATTTCTTTTAATGTCTGAGACATACAACACGTTATGTAAGGGTACGATCTTTCCAGGAGTCATTTTCAAATCAACTTGTCTTTCCCCTATTATTCGTGCATCAACCTCATTTCCCATTCTTACGCTTTGTCCACAATCCGTGACCTGATAGGTAGAAAATGGGGAACGATTACAACAAACATGGACATTAGCTTTAGAATCAAGTCACTAGTTGAAAGAGTAATCGACTACATTAATTTCTAGAGTAAAGGAAATCCATCTATTAATGGTTAGAGAGGAATCAGAAATGCCAACAAAATCAATAACCACGTGCACTTCTAGGGTGGCTTTGGAGCGTTGACCTTGGTGTTTCCTGTCAAACCTTTGGTAGTAGTTTTTCGTCACATGATTGGTTTTCTCACAGACATAACAAAATTTAGGTATAGAGGCATAGGACTTAGAGATTTTGTTTTTGGTATGAGATCAGTATTTCTTTTTATATAGAAAATGTGATTTTATTTTCTTATGAGATGATTTGAATTCAACTAGATGAGCCTTGGGTTAATAGTCAGGACTTGAGGATTTGTTGAGGACTCTAAGACTCTCTTCAACCCTAATGGAGACAATGACATCATTTAATGAAACAATACCTCTCTTATATATGTCTTAAGCTTCTGGCAAAGTTATCCTTAGATGGTGGAAGAGTTTTTCTATAATGGTAGAAACAAAAGTAGTGTCATTGATTTCTAATCTCCACATCTTCATTTCATGAATCAAAGATTGGAGATCTAAGGTTTGCTCTAAGACTGACTTATTGTCTTTTATTTTGAAATTTAAATTTTTTGCAAAAGAGTATCTCTTTTAACCTTCATCTTTTGTTCCATATTTTTTATTTAGTGCATCACAAAGTTCATGACCAGAAGAAGTTGAATAGTAAAGATCATATAGTTGGTTGGACAAATCTAATAAGATGTAGCCATGGCAAAATTCATTTAGTTCCTTTTCCTTAACCTTATCACTTTCCTTAAATGTTGAAGAGATGGGTGTGGATGACTCATCTATAGGTGTATTAGGAGCGTCATAAGATTTTTCTCAATTAGCAGAAATAACTAAAAATAATCTTAAAGTTGTTAACCAAAATTTCATTTGGTGTTGCCATCTCTCGAAATTCTAAGTAGCAAACTTCTCAGGCATAAGAGGAGCGAATTGTGTAATTTTTGTAGACAAATATGTATCAATGATTAAAAGTTAATAAGGAGTGGGAATGACACAAATCAACAGATTAAGACTAAACAGGAAACCTATTAACAAAAAAACACAAATGACACACTAATATCAGAATTAAATCCTATTTAAATATACAAAATTAAAAGAAGTACAAATATGGTAAAGACGTAATTAACTATAAATCAACAATACAACTGTAGCTAAACAAATATAAACCTGTGACCGATATAATAGATAAAGAATATGCAAGTTGGTTTGGAGAAATTAAACACAATACATAATGATATCAACTGTTTTTGCAAAATTTTCATAAAATGTAATTTACTTTTCCTATTTTTAGTTTCTACACCCAACCTTCAAAAAATAATCTTCACTAGGTTAATTTCAAAATCGAATTACTAGTGTTCTGGAGAGTAAAACTTTGATTTAAGATTGTGGGTTTGAGTCTTGAAAAAATGTGGTTTTTTATTAATCCTAAACTTATGTAGGTATCGCCAGGATTAATGTGAAAAATCTCACGTTCCTTCCTTTCAAGCTACAAAATTATTAGGCTAAGGAAAATATGCCGTTACATGACCGTTAATTGATCGAAGTTATATACTTTTAGGTATCGTAGGGATTTATTTTCTTCTTTAAGATTGCTAAAATTTTTAGGCAAATATCAACAATAAAATAATTGAAGTTTAACAAAATGAAGAATAAGAACAATCTTAACTTTTTGCGAAGTATGATTGATCCTCAACTTGAATAAAAAAATTGGTCATCAAGTACAGGGATTTTTCGATTCCTTTCCAAGGATACAATGCTAAGATTTTCAAAGATGTAAGCTTTTTGAAATCTCTAAATTGTATTGTAGTGCTCTATGCTATAGAAATGAAAATAGAAGAAAGAGAAGTAAGGACTGTTTGTGACAAGGGAACAAAAAAAAAGAGGAAAATATAGAATCAAAAGGAAAAGAACGGAGATTTCATTTTACATTTGACTCTAACAAAAGTATTTAGACACGTAGAAATTAAGTAAGGGAGTGAAAATAATTTTTTTGTCACTTATTTCCTTTCATTTTCAAGTACAAGAACTCCATTAAGAGTTTTTTTTCTTTCTCAAGTATCTTTTTTCAAAATACAATAATGAAAAATATAAAGAAAATAACACAAGCTGTGGAAAAAAAGTGTGCCCATAATTCAAGCCACGAAAGATATTTTATTTTCCAACAGTTTATTCGATACATCGTAGATAACTACACTAGTGAAACCAAATTAAGCAGCAACTACAATGAAAAAAAAAACAAAACAAATCCCATCTCTAGAAAAGTGGATAAACTGGAGTCGTATCAGGGAAAAACAAGCCGAAGTTTTGCTCCTCCCCGGCCGGCTTCAAGTCCTCGTTGAACATGGCAAAAATATACGCTTGGATTTGATCATTGGGTCTCTTTGGTGTCCCTGTACCATTGTTCATCCTTGCCCTCAGATTTCTAGCATACGCGCCAGCCAAATCCAGCGTCGTGAAGTTACCATTTCCGGCAGACGGCCACCCGGTCTCCGACACCGTCAACCCAACCGTCGGATGCCCCACCTTCTCCATGGCTGCGTAGAAGCCGTCCACCATCGCGTCGAAGAGGGACCAGTACTCCAGATCACCGTCGTGGACAACCGCCGCGGTGGCGGCGAACTGCGCGTACTCGAGGGAAATTTCGGCGGGATTCGACGCGTAAGCGAAGTAAGGGTAGACGTTGATCATGAGCTTCTGTGACTCCGCGTCCCCATGGCTGGCGATCTCGGTGAGAATGGCCGTCATGCTGTCGACTGTCTCAGCTGCGAATGCACCCTTCAATAATCCAAATATTTCAACCGCAATGTTAGTTGAATTTATTGGGGTAAAAAAAATAAAAAACCCATAGGTAACAACATTCTAGTCATAATCGTAAGATTACATCCTACCACCATCCTATCAAAACAAAAAAACAAAAAAACAAAAAAAAGATGCAACATGAACAATTGGTTAGATACGTAATCGTTACTTACAGCGGAAGGAGGGAAGGAGGTACCGAGGACAGAAGCCGGCACGACGGTGGACACAGGGATGTCGGGGAACATGGCGGCGTCGAGAGCGGCACGGAGGTTGCGCATGGCGGGGGCTATGTTGGCAGCGTCGGGACCGGGAATGGCCTCGTTGCCGGCGGTGACGTGGCTGATGCATTTGCTGAACGGTACGACGTTGGCCTGCACCCACTGGTTGGCAGCGTCGATGCCGCCAGCCAGCGGCGCGAGGTCGGCGTTGGTGGTGCCGACGGCGATGGAAATGCAAGGCTGACCTGCCTGCACTGACGCCTGGACGGCCCCGAGGATGGCAGAGTCGGGGTTGAAGATCCTCATCTTGGTTATGTTGCTAGTTCTGTACAATGCCACCACGGCTGTGGCATTTGGCAGGTTGTCTCCGTTGGTCCCGTAGTTTACTCCGATTGTTTCTGTTTTTAGTACATGCACATGCATGATACAAGAAGAGTTAACGCTCATCATAAACACATATGCTGGTTAATGGTTAATTAATCGATCACCTCCTATGACAATTGGTTGATAAGAAGACATCGTCGCCAGTAGCAGCAGAACCCAACTTATTGCTTGAATATATGCTGCCATCCTGCAAGTAAACAGATCACTGTTATTTCAGATGAGGGAAAAAGGGATGAAAAGGAATAGGATGAGAAGAGAGAACCTAAAAGATCACTGGACGTGAAGAAAATGACTGGGAGTGCTTTGCTTTTATAGAACAGAAATGCACGCATGCATCCTCGAATTTGGTTTGCATTAATGTGGAATTATCTGCTTTACTTTTAAACCAATATTAGAGGATTTGGTTTAAATTTTGTTTGGATTAAGAGATAATGATTGGGAAAATTTAATTTCCACGTTTAAAATGGAATTGATAGAACATGACCAAGTAAGGAATTCTAGTTATGATGTGTGTATCTGTAGAAGTTTAACAAATGGAGATCTTACCATCTACATATTATTAGATTACCATAGAAATACACCTGAACTGCCAAAGTAATACACCTGGGTTTTATGGATTGTTCCCATACAGGTTTTTTCGCATTAACAGATTGGATAGGGAGTAAATGTGGCAACCCAACCAATTAGCTATCCCGTTTGACTTTGATCAAAAAATTTTCATCCACGATATTTTCCTCCTCCTTTAAATTCAATCGTATTTTTCTTGTGTTTCGATTTTTTTTTTTAAACCATTATTTTCTTTATTAAATTCCTTCAAATAATTTTCATCTTTCTTTCCGAGGGCTGTGTCATGTACGCGACCCCATCCCTTTCCTCCGTTTGCTGTTTTGTTAACAGTAGGATTAATTGCATGAAAATAAAGATAATGCATGGAAAATTGTAGAAAAATAGTAGAAACGATGGAAATGAGTTAAATGATGTCTATGTGTAATGATCATGCTAGATTGTGTGAATTTCGTGAGTTTTAAGGAGTTATGCCTTAAATATTTTAAAGTTTCATTCTGAGCATGTTTCCTTTGCGAATTTATATCTTCCTATGTGGTTGATGAAATCATAAATGGTTTGAGGGCTTTTGTAGTAGACTTGAGGGTCTACACTCCATGTTTTTATAAAAATTTATGATGCATGTTTGGGGGGTCCGATCGGGACTCCCACTTGAGACGATTTTTCACTGCCTGAGCAAGGGTGTGTCCTGTCTGCGAAGAATTCGGTATATCGAAAAAATTCAGTATGCCGAAATCCTAACAGATTAAGCCACAACGTAGGGTTTCGGTAGACCGAAATCTTCCGGTCGACCGAAAAAGGGGGTTTCGGCATACCGAAAATTTTCGGTATACCGAAACAGGAAATTTCGGAATACTGAATTGAAAATTCAGTATGTCGTTTTTGCCTAGTTTTTGAGAGGTTAAAATGTGATTTTTAATGAATGTTAAGTGGTTGTTATGTTATTGTGGGTTTATGTGAATGATGTTTGCCCCGTGTAACAATATGGAGGCATGTGGAACCCCAAACAAATGGATTTGGGTGTGATTTTGGGTTTGACCCTACAAATGAATAAAAAGATGGTTTTGTGTGGTTTTTGGGCTTAAGACCCAATTTATGGTTTTAAATGTGGTTTTGATGACTTGAGTTGAGACCCCAGTGGAGGGTCAAGTGTTGCAAGGAAACAGAGTCCTGCAACGGAAAGAATGAAATGGAAAATGGTATTTGAAAATTGGAAAGAGTTTTGAAATGGAACACTAATAATGTGTTATGAACAAGATTGTGGTTTCCGAGCCTGAGCCTGGGCCTTTGAGCCTAGTTGTTCGGGTCACCGAGCTCGTAGCGGTGTAAGCTGAGCCTGGGCCTTTAGCCTATTTGTTCGGGTCACCGCCGGTGTAGGCTGAGCCTGGGTAGTTGTACATAATTGTTCGGGTCACCGAGCTCGTAGCGGTGTAGGCTGAGCCTGGGCTTTTGAGCCTACTTTTGTTCTGGCCACCGACGGTGTAGGTTGAGCCTGGGTCATTGGACCTAGTTGTTCAGGTCACCGACTGCGGCGTCAGACAGAGACGTATCCCCGTGCACTTGTGAAAATGAAATTGATACTGGTTGACCGGGGCGGTAACATCCCGCACGGAGAATCTCATCGCGGCAGTGCAGGAAGGTAGGGGAAGGATATCCTCACCTACTGCTTGTGTGCTAGGTTACCCCTGATCAAGCTAACAACAGTAAAGAAAGTGGAAATGAATAAAGAAAGAGAAATGTGTTTTGGTCAGGATTGGAATTGTGAAATGGTTCTAAAATCCTGAAAAGAAATGATGATGTTTTAACTAATTGCTAGCCAATATTTATGATTTGGTTTTGAGTCCAATGGGGCATTGTGTTTTAGGCTGGATCTGGTTAGAATGTGTATTTGAAAAGTGTGTTTTGGGAAGAAATCCCCAATATTGAAAATGGAATTGTTTTGGAAAAAAAAAAGAATTTCCAAAAGGTTTTTGAAAGGAATGTTTTGTAAGAAAAAGAATATGGTTTTGGGATTAGATTCCCAAGTGATTATTTAAATAAAAAAAAAGAATGATTTTCAAAGGAGAAAACCAAGTTTTTTTTCAAAATGATAAGAAACGAGTTTCTTTTGGTTTTGCCAAGTTTTGTTTGTGGTTGTGTGTTTTCAGAGGCGTACTGGGTGACTTAGATGTCACTCACGCGTGCTATTTGGTTTTCAGGTGCAGACCGCGTGCAGCAGGGTTCCTGTGCAGGAATTGGAGCTTCTAGCCGCACATTGTGATCCTGAAGGTGAGCCTTAATTACAGTTTTATTTGTTCTGTAATTTTGTGTAATTATGCTTGGAATACTGTGATTTGGTAGCTTGCCCGTCTGTGGGTAGGGTCGGTGGGCCGACGGGCCAGGCCGGGCAGGGTCGAGTCGATCCATTGAGCCTAAAAAATTATTTTTAAAATTATTATTTTTATTAATAAAAATATATTTGAAATACATTATTTTTTTACATAAAAAATACAAAAAATATTTACATCATTTTTTTTACATTTTTTATTTTAAAATTTTACATCAATAATTATTCATTTGTGGAGTCTATTCTGTCTATTCTGCTTGTTGAAGTTGATGCCGCATCATTATCTTTTTCTGATTCAGAATTCAAGCACAATCCCTGAAGACGGTCAACCGCATCATACCAATATTTTAAGCAGACGGAAGCTTCTACAGACTTCTCTGATAATCTTACCTCTTTTACCATTTAATACTCTTTTTCCTGCAGAAAATGCAGATTCCGACGCCACAGTTGATACGGGAATCGTTAGTAAATCTTTTGCCATTTTTGATATTATAGGAAACTTAATTACTGTAGCAGACCACCACTTTAATATATCTAACTTATCTATTTCTAAATCATTAGAAGCAATTAGGGATTCTAAATAATTATCTAATTCATTATTTGTACTTGATTTTATATATTTTTCCTTCTTTTTATTTAATCTACTTCATAAAAAACTACAACTACAACGACTACCTGTTTGTGTTTCTAAAAAACTAGATGCTTGATCACTATAATTTCTAACATATTCTTCAAATAAATTATATAAAGTTGTCTTTATTTTATCATTAAATGAATCTATATACTCATTTTTATTCATATTACT
>JAMKQA010015906.1:0-27433 GCA_024699735.1 Posidonia australis
ATGGAAACATCAACTCTTCCAACATCAATAGCTGCACGACGAATGTCACAGGAACGATAGTCGTCTGGCTTTTGCTTGTGTCCAAGAACCACATCACTAGTGCATGGTAGGAGAACAATCTGGTAAATTTTCTCCATGTCAGACGTGGTCAGGGTGTCTACATGGGCCATGGAAACATCAACTCTTCCAACATCAATAGCTGCACGACGAATGTCACAGGAACGATAGTCGTCTGGCTTTTGCTTGTGTCCAAGAACCACATCACTAGTGCATGGTAGGAGAACAATCTGGTAAATTTTCTCCATGTCAGACGTGGTCAGGGTGTCTACATGGGCCATGGAAACATCAACTCTTCCAACATCAATAGCTGCACGACGAATGTCACAGGAACGATAGTCGTCTGGCTTTTGCTTGTGTCCAAGAACCACATCACTAGTGCATGGTAGGAGAACAATCTGGTAAATTTTCTCCATGTCAGACGTGGTCAGGGTGTCTACATGGGCCATGGAAACATCAACTCTTCCAACATCAATAGCTGCACGACGAATGTCACAGGAACGATAGTCGTCTGGCTTTTGCTTGTGTCCAAGAACCACATCACTGGTGCATAGTAGGAGAAAAAATAGGCCTTAAGTCACAAAACTAATGTTTCTCTTATCATACTTATTGTGAAATTTACCTTTTGAACTTGGTTCTCAATAAACCTCCACTTCCTCAATACAATACTGACCGCAAGAAGAACATGAGAAATACTAGATTTTATGGCTTGAATTCCACCCCCCACTAAAAACAGGAATGGAATGCAACTTACGTGGACAACAATAAGCAGCGCTCAAATGAATGTTACAGCCACTTTTAACCATCTTTTGTTACATCATACAACACTTTCTATACAATAAGCAAAAATGAAAAAATATATATATATAACAGAGCACAACAGCATTCCCTGTCATTGGCTGGCAATTATTAGTTCAGCAGCTGCACCCATGGCAGGAAGCCCACCTTTACCCAGCAGGAGAAGAGCAAGGTCCTCCTCATTCCACTGCCTCAAACCCATGCTCAGCCTCTTCAGCAGAGCGACATCTGTCTCCAACAGCCAGTTAGGTGCACAATCCACGACTAATCCCAAGAACCCCGAAACGTATGCACGCCATGTCTTCCTGCTGCAGCCAAGAGAAATCTTGCCGTCCAATGCATCTGCCAAGAACTGCAGATGCGCTCCTATAACCTTGGGTCTCCTCTTCCAAACTGATGTGGAATCTATGCCCCATGCAAACATTGCACACAGCATCGAGAAGTAGGCAAGTGCGTAGCCTTCCAGCATTGCAACTATGCCCCTTCGGCCTCCCTGATCTGAGTTATGGACTGATAAGAACCAGGATGGCAGGATTTCTAGGAACATACATTGAGTGAGGCCACAACCTCCTGACAACCATACCAAAGTTGCACCTAGAGACGATGCAGTCTTCACTTGTGTGAATGCTGAAATGAGTGAAACCTGCCCATATCTCATCCCATACTTGGATTTTCTCAGCTTCTCCCTAGTTTCACTTGGGATGCCATTATCCACCAGCTCTCTAACAGAAACAATCAGCAGAGAAAGAATCTCTTCTGTTAAGAACATCACGTCCCTCACGTACCTGTACACTCGCAAATAGAGGATCCCTGGGGCAACATGGGAGAGACCACCTGAGATACGAGAGCAGAAACCATGGCCAAGGAGACTGCCAACACCACCACCAGATCCAGGAGTTACGGAAAGGCCCAGAGTTGTAGCAAAACAGCTCTTCAGTAGTTGGCTCATTGCATTTTTGTTGTTAAGGAAGACGGCCCGAGAAGCAGAGAAGGTCAGGAAATCAGTCCACCGCTTCACTTTCTGAGTCCAAAGTGCAGCAACAATCTGCATGCTTGGCCATGGGCAACAGCCAGCAAGATTTTCCAGAGCTGGTCCAGCCAGGTTGAGAAATCGCTCAGAGGCTCTATCAAGCTTGTATGTTATGGTGAGACTCACGAAGGCAGCCAATGGCAATGGAAGAGTAGCCTGAGAGCTCCCTGCTGCCATCAAAATTAGTACATGAGCAAAAAGTACTCCAGAAAGAACAGAAACAATACAATCCTGACTTCCTCATGAGGACCCTTCTAACAATGCCCTTCTAACAATGTTCATTTCCATTTTGAGGATGAGGGTGGGAAGGATCCGGTAACATTTTAAATACAAAGAATACATCCAGACTTCTAACAACATTTATGATTTTGATGTCCATGGATATTCTCAATAACAAGACTCGTATATGGTATTGCCAAAACTACATTACAAGTGTTTTCGTCATATGCATGAGTCTGTCATTGTTTATTACTTAACTGAGCTTCTCGAACATAGTAAAGAAAAATACCTTTAGCCACACTTGGGACATCGACACCAGTTGCGGCAACAATCTTTTTTATATTTCCTTCAACAGTGAGAAGATTTGCTGCAGGACTTGGCCAGTCAGTTCCATTCATATCAGCTGCTTTCCACACTCCACGTGTTACTTCAGCAGAGAAATAACTTACTATAGTTGCCAAAGATGCAGGAAGGAAATCAGCGAGATCTTTGAGTCCTAGGATAAAAATTAGAAAAACAATATCAATTTATTTGCTAATATAACAAAAAGAAAGACTGACAGATGGATCAGACCCTTGAACAGATGCTATTGGCCCTTCAACACTTGGATTTGCTGACTTTATTTAATTCGATCCATTTGAAGAAAAGAGATAGAAGAAAGAAAGAAAGAAAGACAATCCCGTGAAGCAACCATGCCTTAACCCTAGAGGAGATGACAACATGAATCATTTCTCTCCATTTATTTTTATCAAGCACTACATCCTCTATTAGTTTGTGTACACTTAGAAGTTAGATCTCTTTTCGCTATTTCTAACTATGTAATTTTAGGACTTCCTCTGCCTTTTTCAACTCCATCAAAATTAATTGGCCCTCCCTTAGTCTTCTTTAATCAAACCTCCTAAGGCAATTCTCTCATATTTTCTCCTGAAATGGAACTACCCCCATCCTGTTGCAATTGAATTCATTTCTTAATTTATTTTTTATAGTATAACCACTCATTACAACTCCACTTACCTTTTGTACATGTTTTTTGTTACCTACCCAACTCATTTTGTCATAAAGCATAGCTGAACATTTAGACGTCTAAAGTAATTTTTCTTTTAATTTCAAATGTATTCTTTTATCACATAAAATTCAAGATGCATTTCTCCATTTAATCCATACTACTTTAATTCTATGAGCGACATCCTCTTTAATACCCACATTCCTACTATTATAGTTCCAAAATATCTAAAACTATTACTTTAAGGGATCTCATATTTATCTATAGTTATACTCTCATTTCTATTTCTTGTATTACTAAGATTACACTCCATAATTCGGTCTTAATCTTGCTTAGTTTAAATCCTGTAGGTTCTAAGGTATCTCCCCATAATTCTAGCTTAGAATTAATCCTGTTCTACTTTAGTCCACGAAGACTATAAATAACATGCACCAAGGGATTTTCTGCTTAATTTATTTCTGCTTAAAGTTGATCCTTGATGTAGACCTACGTTTATTGGAATTCTTTTCTCTCCACCCACAATATTAACACTAGTCAACACTTTATTATACATGTCTTTGAAAACATCAATACATCCAATAGGTGCTCGTTTTCTTTCTGTCCATTAGCCAAAGAACTACAAACATTTTATGAAATGAAATGGGATGGCAGCAATTTATGTTGATGAGGAAATAAATCTAAGATGAAATAATATGATTGGAATAAATATCTATATGGTAAGTTACAAGAAGGAAAGCAAATCGGAAGAAGCAGGAAAAGCCTCCATAAGTTACAGGCATCGAAGGCTATCTAGGTAATTATTGAAATATGATAAATAAGGATTATTTAGTTAACCGCCACTAACCAGTTGCCAATTCACGGGGAGACAGTCTTCCGTGGGCACATGCAGTAAGAGCAGCATCTACTACATAAGGAACAGCTTCCATTATATCCCATGCAGGCAACTTTGGCCTTAATGTGGAATCCTCACCTCCAGTGACCGAAGAGCCACTCAAATTGCTACTTCCAGATGTTGCAGAACTTACTGAGTGGTTGGCATTTATTTTCCTGAACATCATACTCAGAAGACTATCTACATTTTGATGAACTGGAGTTCCAGGAACAAGACCAGAAAGAGTTGAAGCTAAACAAGACTGATGCTGACGATACCAGACTTTCAACTTTGGAAAAGAGTCTACAAAAATGAACTTGGTAGACTCTGTGTCTGTCAACTGGTGCTTGCAGCCATTTTGCTTCTCAATAGCATCGTACGAAGATATAACTTGTGAGTTACGGAGCAATAGAAGGTATTCTGGAGTTAGCTCGGAACCAACAGGGGTACCATCCCCCATTAAAATAAATTCTAAAGGCGTGTGATTGAATTCCCATAATCTCAAAAGAAGAATGAATGCATTAGAGAAAACCGTGTGAGAAGATACTACTTCTCCCGTAGAGAGTGTCCATGTTCTGTTTGGAATACATGATCCAAAGACCTCTGATATAGCCATCAATGCACCTGCAAGTTCTGGAACCTAGAGCACATATACAGACAATGTAAAGTTTGTTACAAATAAAAAAAACATGCTTAGGAAATAAAAACATAAATCACCATTCCAAAACTGTTATATTTTAAAGGACAATTGTTATAGAATAGAACCCACCAGACCATGGAAAGAAAAGACTTGAACACAGTCGACTGATGATATTCCCGCAAGAACAACGTCTAATACTGGAGCATGGCTTATCAAATGACTCTCGGTTCCAGAATAATCAACAGGAGGAGGAGGAGAAAGCAGCTTCACAACCAAGCAAACTGCATATTCCTGCAATATGAACCATCCAAATATTACAATGGGAAAATATTGTAGCTACCAAATTAGGCAGAAGAATGACTATCACTGGTGCAGAATAAAATAAATTAACTAAAGCCATAACTTTGAGCAAAGCAGTATTTCCACAAGTTGTGACAGGACAAATCTATTCTTTAGCGTAAACAACAATAGGCTTCACCTGAATATTCCACCCTCTGATTAGGGATGCTCCACACAGGATGGTGGCTGCAGATATCTTGTCGTCATCTGAGCCATTGATTGCAATTTCAAATACTTTCTCAAGTTCTGCTAAACTTCCATCAAATCCATGAGCTTAAATTCAGTAAACTTTATCCACTGAATAAACAAAAGGAAAGTATTTGACCTATGATTCAGGAAAGAAAATATAGTTTTCTTTAGGTGATTAGAAAATATTTTTTGAGGCTAAGAAGAAAATGTTAGTCCAAAGAACTGACAATGGTGTGAGGCTTAACATTAGAACAATAGCATCTCCACCCACTCATATAACTAGGTACTCTACTTGTCAACATGACAGTATAACACTTCACTCTTACCTACTATTATCAAAAAACCAGTATAACATTTCTCTTGTAACTGCTGGACTTTGAGGCAAGTTTATCCAGTTGATTTTCTGCCTGACTCCTTCGGAAGCGTCCCTCCTGGATAAGAACTTTTTTGAATCCAAAAGGGGTATTCCGTAAACCATCTCTTTGTCCTTCCTAGCATGTCTATTTGCATAATTGCCTCCCGTGCATCTCATTTACTACTAACTGTACATGGTAGTCCATGAAACTTGCTATATCTCCACATATAACTGTACCATGACCCTCAATCCAAATGTATATGTATTCTTGTGTTTCTTTTTTGTAAATAACTAGTTGAAAGCATGTGCTATGTGCGTGCAGAACTTATTCAATCAAACTACGAAGTCGCAATGAAATTGATTTCTACCAATTAAGTGGCAAGCTTTAATTTTTTTCAGTTTGAATGATGTGCTTGAAGGGCATTTATAATAATAACACAGAAAATATGATACATAATTATTTAGAGCCTTGTACAATTCTTAAAATATATAGTATAGACCATGCATTGTTGGAGCTAAAGTAATAACTTAGACATAAAATTTTATTACAGAATCTTGTGTGGAGTTATCAGCAGATCATAAGAAAGTAAATAGGTAAAACTTTCGGTGGAGAAGTGTATAATTCTATATTGCAAATGTCAATGGGTAAGTTTGAAAACAAAAGTTTCGAATGCCAACGAAAGATACCATAATAAAGCGTTACAAGAATGGAGTTATCCAAGGGTAATCAGTGAAGAATCAGTGGAGAATGCAGTATAGTACTATAGTAGAATACCATAAAAGAATTGGAAGAAAAAGGTGGGATGATTCTCATTTGATATAAATAAAAAATCATCTAAGGGAATACCTTAATTTTTAAAACAAATATTATAATCTGTTCTTATAAAGATAAAATTGACAACAGCTTTCAAACAAACTAAATAACACATCTTCAGAAACTAAAAGTATGTATTTCCTATTTTGCCCTATTGTCAAGAAGAATGATAATTAGAAAATCACATAAATAAAGTGTCAATTAATGCAATTTTTGAGGATATAGTTCAAGCTAACCTTGAAGCAGGAATATTTATCAAAGCATTTATCATTGATGATGTCAATGGGGCACCCATCATCAATGTAGACCAACCAGGCCCTTGGCCAGACATGCTATGAGGTATCTGGTTGAGGTGCCCATTCACATAGCCAGGCCAAAAGTATGCAGAGGTGTCTAGAAGATTTCGTGCAATACAAGCTTCGACAATCAAATGCCGCAAATTTCCAGCTGCCAGAGGATAACTGAACTTTTAAGAAAACATAATGTATTGTTCTCATATTGTTACATTATCTTTAAGATATTTACTAAAAGAAAGTAAGGATTAGAAAGGATGCAACTGCATATAATTTGTGATTGCATAATTCCCCCAAGTTTCAACTTACAGCAATTTAACTGGTTTATCATGCTAATGCTTTCAAAGTATCCACTCACAACTGGCACGCCTGAAATAACTGCCATTGCTTTCGCAGCAGCCTGATTGGCTACAGATACAGCATATGGTGGAGGAACCAGCAAGCTTCCATAATCACCAAGTGACTGTAAGCTGGATACCAAAGCCTTACATCGTGCTCCTTGTGCAACTTTCTCTTTTAGTTGATTAGTACTATTGTTTGTAGTCTGGTCATTCATGGTACACTCATCTTCTTTGATGACATCAGCAACTGAGAGTATCGTAATGGATAGCAACATACACAAGCGTGTATCTTCGTGTGGTACTGGCCCTACAATGGGGTCCCTTTCCTAGAGAAACAAGCAGTGCAACAAAAGAAAATTCAGTACCTCTCCACTAGAAACAAGTCTAAGAAATCAGAATCATATGCAACGAAGCAATGCAGTGGAAGTTAGTCTTCACCCTTTGAACAAGTCGAAGAGCAGCCATCCAAAGGCCTAAGAAGGTATCATGCCATGTTGTCCTATTAACTGCTTGAAGAGCCTTCACTAACCCTGTGAAAGAATTGCTTATCATGCAAACTTGCTTTAAGCATCACATCTAGAAACATGCCAAACTATAAGTACTTCTGATAAGAGAATGCGATTTAAAATTAAGGCACATATACTAAGAGTTGTAGAGAATCACACCACTGATAATTTTGATAGAATTAGTAGCTGCAACTGACCCATCAATAGCATCCTCAAGATACAAGTCTAATGGAACCCAGATTGCAGAACGACTGGATCCATGACGGTAACTACCAGGTGATGCTAAAGGCCCAGAAGAAATGGCAGAAAAGTCCCTGTATTGACTAGGTTTGTATTTCCAGCAAACTTTTCTGAGATTATCAGATGACCAGTGAATCAGAGTTTCAGGATGCACTGTTGAACTCTGTAATGCCAAGGAGTTTGCAGCAAGCAAATGTAGGCACTGGGAGAAGCTTTGCCAGTGTGAAGGCCTAAAACATAACGAAAATGACACGTAGATATTCCAAAATAAGTAACAATGAATATCTCATTTTAATTGATCTAATCTAAAGGTGAACACTCCACAACCACTACATGGAACACCATATTTCAATTGGATAAATCTAGTTAGTTAGAGAAAGGGTTAGCAAATGGCACATCAAGTATAAGCCAGGGTGCACATCATAAATTTTCAACATAGGCATTTAGATGCTTTCTTATTTTCCAGAAGAGATTGAAGGAGATTTAACAATCTTCTGACAGATGTGACTAGACTACATCACTATTTCCTATTTCCATACCTAGCAAATAACAATGCTATGCATGTGCCCCTTGAAAAAATAAGATTTGCATAGCAAATTACTCAATTTCATTATCGTACAAAAAAAACTCAATTTCACATCTAGCATGTCTTTTGCCATGAATTTGTTTTTTCTTAATATTTTGTTTACTTAAGCAACTTTGAAATGACTCATTCAAACCATTTTTTTTATCAAACAATTTATAAAACCCTTTCTGGCAAAAAGATGTTTATGGTTAAAAATTGTAAAAAAAAATGTTGATAAGAATAATTTGGGAAATATTCTTTCAATTTATATTTATAGAAAACTACATTGTGAAATCTCATAATTGCATCCTTTTATTACCTATGATTTCACATCTTATAAAGATATTGCAAAGATAATTTCTTATCAAAGGAAAAATCTAAGACAGGTATAATTGTACATTAATAAGAAATTAACATTAACAACCACAAAAGCATGCCTTTGCCTTTTCTACTAGACCAAGAAATGCTATCTTGTTTGATTGATTATATAAACCAAACAACATTTAGCTAATTAGAGGGAACCAGCAACACTTCAAAGGAGGAAAAGAATATCTTATGCATCTATGGAATTCTAGTATTGTGGTAGTGACATACTGTGCATCCTTCTTTCTGTCGAGACCAAAGAAAACATATTGAAGATCCACAACACCTAATTCAAATATTAGAACAAATGAATTTGAATCTATTTGTCATTCAGTTATTGTCTAAGGATAATTCTTGGCAGAATTGTTACCAATGGTCGTGAAAAAATATTTCAGAAATCTAAAAATTTTCCATTTCAAATTTCAATATGGAGACAAAGGTAGCAACAGAAAAACATACAAAGATGATGGGGGTATCACCAAAGAAACCCCCTCATTTTGCTCAAAAGACTATAGCATCATAAACCAAGGATCAAACAGCCTTTATGAGCTTGATCTCTCCAAAAGGTATTTCTTCTGAAATACAAGAAAATTATGCTATTATTTTTAATAAAAAGGAAAAGGCAAATTCAATTTGTACTAACAAACAATGGCATCAGATATCCATCCCATACCAAACAGATGTTAATGTGAACCATAATCAGAGAAAATTTATTAGTTAACATACAAAAAAGACGTAAAGCTCATACATGTTTTGATGTGCCAAGGAAAGAAGCCTGGAAATTACTTTATGATGAAGGAACTTCCCAATAATCTCAATAGCCATGACTGTATTTGCCTTCATTAGTTTCACAGAATAATCATTTCTATTCTCATCAAAGTTACCAATTTCATCAATTTCCATATCTTGTGGTCTATTTACCCATCTCAGATTTTTTTCAGAGGTCAAACCCAACAATCCTTCATCATCTAGTGCTGCCTCCAATAACTGCCATATAATACAAAATATATATTCAACTATTAAAACACCCGTTTCGCATGATTGAACACCAAATCTTTTTGAAAGATGAAGAACATCATTCACTAACATCAGGATCCTGCAAGGAAATGCCAAGGTATAAAGTGTCATGGTTACAAAATGAACATGAAATTTCCCTCAAACATAGATGACACTGGCTCCCAGTGTCAGGGATAAAAATACAACCATAAAGGCAAAACCTGCAACATACTTTAGTTGAATACAAACATCGTTTTCAAAAAACTGGAGATTTAACTATCATTACATAATCAAAACCATAAATGATATTCATAACAGTGTTAATGATTTTTATTCAGCAACTCGTACATAATACCAAGATTGTGAAAGGCATTAGACAAAAAAATGCAGGCATCACTAAAGGTGCTCACTCAAGAAAAAATGGAGATAGGCTGTGATATAAGAAAATGTGAGAACAAAGAACTTCATCTGTTTATCATAAATCATGGTTTGGAATTTTTATGAACAAAAAGCAAAATTGCCTTTGAATTTAAGGTCTAAATAAATAGCAACCCCAACTAATTCTGTTTATAGGAACATCTAAAGATGTTAGTCAAATTGCAATACACAACATTTTTTGGTTAAACTGATGAGCATAACAAAGTGGCAAATAGCAGCTACCAACTAGTGAGCATTATAAAAAAAATACCAATAAAAACACCATTAAGTAATTCATTGCTAAACAATATATGAGCTTCATATAATGTATCAATGTTCTACCAATTTCATATTACACATCATATCATCCATTATTAATATCTGCCTGTTAATGAGAAGCTGTATATATAGGCTGCCCATGCATGATCTCCTATACAAGCTCTATTCGGAAAAGCTTTTTATTGGCCTATTAATCATTCTAATACTCAAATCAGTAGCATCCCGATTGGCAGAGCAAGGTGATCAATCAGTTTGGTCACAAAATTAGTTGGCCAATTTGTTCTATAATCGCTAATTGGTCCCTTGGCCAGTCTGATTCTGGTGACAGATTTTTTGAATCTTGTAGTAGAAAATGGATTCCCTCATCTTCAGAGGAATGCTTCTATGGGGACCATAAGGATATCTTCCATATTATTGTTAGCTGTCCCAACTCTGCTCAATGTGTGAAACTCTTCTTGATCAAGGACACAATCCTCATCACCTCTCAAGGATCTATATTATAGAGGACGCCTCCCCCACTCTTGATATATTGTGTCTGTTGAGCTTATTAAGGTATCATATGTTGGGTCATGTAATAGGGTAAATGGATATCCATTTATATATCCAACCCTATATATATGTAATGTCTTTGCCCTAATACAACATACACTTAATCCTCTTGATCTTATATGATACTAGAGCTCAGGGAGAAACCCTAACCGCCGGCCACTTCCTTCTTCTCCATTTCCCGCCACCTCCTGCATCGATGAGCTCTCCTCTAGTCACCTTCAGCACCAACAACAACCACAACCACTGATCTTTTTTTTCCTCTCTTCTAGCACCCTCAGCTCCTTCCTCCGCCCTCTTCGCCATCTGCAGGGGCCGTCATGCCCTATTCCATCGCTAACAGGCCTTCTCAAGCTTTGCTTATTCCAAGTCTATTTGGTTGTTGCTAAGGGACTTTTTATCCTTTCTTTGTCTCTGGTAGCCTCTGTTGTCACGTCTCTCCATCACGCATGTAAGTCGAGCCTCAAAAGGTACTTCTAACTACTCTTTATCGTGATTCGTGATTGATGCTACTATACAGTTCATGAAGAAGACTCTTTCTATCATTAGCTACTACCACTAAGGGTGGTTATTGTCTTCCACCTGACTACGAGTTTGTACAATCATTTTGGAGTGTTTTCTGTATCATTTTTATCCTTCAAATAACTACATTCAGATGTGATTTGTGCAAACGTGATAACCTCTAAAGATTTGTTTGTTAAGAATCTAAGTGGAACTTCAGAAAAACTTGATGGAAAGAACTACTTGATGTGGGCACAGAATTCTAAAACCTTTTTGGCTACTCACTGGAAACTTAAACACCTCACTCAGCCTCCACCTGATGTAAAGGATAATACATTTGAAGATTAGTATGCTGAGGATTCAGTAGTGGTCTGATAAATGGTGAACAGTATGGAATCTTCGATTGCTCGTGGGATGATGCTTCTACATTTTGCGAAGAAAATCTAAGATATTCTGAAGAAGATGTATGGATATGAGCAAAATATGTCTAAAGTTTTTAAGGTGTATGAACAGATCTTCACCTTGAAAATGGATAACCGTTCAATACAGGAATACTTCTCTTTACTTCAATCCCTTCTTAAGGAGTTTAACTTGTATCAACCACTGACATAAATATCACTATGATGCGTCGATATCATAAGGAGCTTGCAATTGCTGCATATCTATCTGGTCTAACTTCTGAACTTTTGTCTCAAGTTTAGAGTTAGATTCTTGGTTAAGATGCTACTTCTAGCATGGAAAGTACCTTTGCTCATGTTCTTCGCATATCTACTGATACACCCATGCCTACATAAGATCATTCAGCTATGACAGCCACTCGTGATCGTGGTTATATTTCTAACAAAGGACAAGATCGAAGATGGACTGATAGCAGAAGTCATCCTCTATGAGAGCACTGTGATCACTAACCACGGATCTAATCGTTGCTAGGAGAAGTTTGGGAAACCCGATTGAACACAGATTTCTATGGAGGTACAAGATACTGCTTCAGTTACTCCTACTATTAGTGCATCTCTAGTAACACTCTCTCAAGAAGAATATGCCTAGTTTCTTCAATATAGAAAGACTCAATCTTTTACAGTTATGGTATCACATGCTACTACTTCCACGTTACCCGACATCCTCTTCAGTGCTTATGGTCTATTTGCTTCTAGGGACAGTTCTTATATTATTGATTCAAGGACATCCTTTCGTATGACAGGTAGTCATGATCTTTATTCTTGCTTATCCCAGTTACCCGACATTAGATTAATTTCCATTGCAGATAGTAAGACTTGTCATGTATTTGAACAAGGTACAATTCATACTACATCTTAGTTGACATTAGACAAAGTTATTTATGTACCTAAATTCCCAATTAACCTTTTGTCAATTAGTTTCGTTATCAAATATCTTAATTACTTTGTAACATTCTTTTCTTTTCACTGTACCTTTCAGGACTAATAGATGGAGAAGATGATTGGTTTGGAACATGACAAAGGTCAAGGAGTCTACTTAGTTGCCAAAGATGAAATACTTCGAGACCTTACATCATTAACTTCCACTGTAGATCAGTCTATTATTTGACATCACGGCTTGGGTCATTCTTTTCAGTATAAACTACAGTAAGCTCTTCCATGGATGTCTATTTCTTCCTTCCAATGTGAGTTAGGTAAGCATCATCGTGCTACCTTTCGTCATCTTAGTTTAGTTAAAAGTCAGAGTCCCTTTGAGTTGGTTCATTGTGATGTGTGGGATCCAACCAGAATACCCTTAGTGTCTAGTTATCGATATTATATTGTCTTTATTGACAATTTTCCACGAGTATCATGGATTTATTTGTTGAAAAATAAAGCTAATGTTCTTGATACTATCAAAAAACTTTTCATAGAAATAATAAATTAATATTCTGTTTGTCCAAAAATTCTTTGTACTGATAATGCATTAGAATTTACTCCAACAAATTTGTACAATTATTGTGAATCTCTTGGTGTTATCCAGTAGACCTTCTGTCCTCATACATCACAGCAAAATGGTATGGCTGAACGCAAGCATCGTCATATTCTTGATGTTGCGAGGTCTCTCATGTTTGAAATGTAGATTTCCAAATATTTGTGGTCTGATATCGTTTGAACAGCTTTTTATCTCATCAATCGTATGCCTTCCACTTTACTTGAGGGGAAATTCCCCTTAAGAAGCTACATCTTGATATAGATATTTTTCCACGTACTCCTCGGATATTTGGTTATGTTACATTTGTTTAAGATTTAACCTTAAATCTAGATAAAGTTGTTATAAGGTTCATTCAATGTGTGTTCTTGGGATATCTTCGTACTCAACGTGCTTATCGTTGTTATATTCCTGTTAGTAGAAAATACATAATTTTTGTTGATGTTACCTTTCATAAAAATTAGTACTTCTTTGCAAGTGATCCACCTCCTCTCGATAGAGTACTGCTACCTTGTATTGTTGAATCTAGTAGTATTAATGTCAATGATGCTCCTACTACAGGCAAAGAGGTGTCAAAAACTTTGTAGATATATCAACGACAGTCACGTCCCCTCCTAACCACATCTTCTTTACCATCTGCAGATCTGTCAGTCATACATCTTCACTTACCTTTGTCATTCGGAAAGGTATACATGTCTCTACGGTCCATCTTATTTCTCATTTTGTTAACTATGATCGCCTTCACCCTACGTTTCGTACGTTTACCTTGTCTATTGTTTCTGAATCGATTCCCAACTACCAAGAGGTCCTTTTACTACTTTAGTGAAAAGCATCAATGGATGATGAAATAGATGCACTGGTGTCTCGTAGGACATGGACATTGGTGCCTAGACTAGAAGATACAAATATTGTTACTTGTAGATGGATATTCGCCATTAAGTACAAACCTGATGGTATGGTAGATAGGTACAAAATTCGTTTAGTAGAACGGAACTTTACACAAGAGTATAGCATTGATTATTCTAAAACGTTCTCTCCTATTGCTCGGTTGAATTCCATTAGAGTTATTCTTTCATTGCTATCAACAAATTATGGGAAATCTCTCAGCTCGATGTTAAGAATGCTTTTCTGTATGATGATCTTATGGAATATATGCATATGAAGCAATCTCTTGAGTATGTTGCTCAGGAAAAGAATCAGGTGTGCCTACTCAAGAAAGTTATCTATGGGCTTAAATAGAGTTCACAAGCCTGATTTAAGAAGTTCAATAGCATTATTACTACTTATGGTTTCCGACGTTGTGCTGTGGATCATTCTGTGTTTTACAAACAGACAGACAATGACTGTGTGATACTAGCTATGTATATAGATAATATTCTGGTAGTTAATAGTGATCTTACAGGAATCCAGAGGACGAAGAATCATTTACAGAAGCACTTTGTGACCAAAGATATGGACAGACTCAAAGTATTTCTTGGGCATTAAATTTACTTATATTAGAGACAAAATGACATTATCACAGAGGAAATATGCACTGGATATATTGCAAGAAATAGGTCTTTTGAGGTGTAAGCCAGAAAATGCTCCATTTGATCAAAGTCTAGACCTCTGGGACAGCTCTTCACCTCTGTTAGAGGATGTTGACAAGTACAGATAGCTTGTTGGGAAGTTAATTTATCTGACTATGACACAGCCAGATATTGCATATATTGTTGGAATTCTTAGTTAATTTATGAAGGAACCAAGGACAATACATTGGCTGAAAGTCTTACAAGTATTGGCTTATGTTAATAAGGCTCTTGGAAAAAGACTGGTTTATAAGAAAAATGGCCATCTGCTCATTGAAGCCTATTCAAATTCTATCTATGCAAGTGACAAAGGCGATAGGAAATCTATTTCTAGATATTGCACCTATGTTGGGAGAAATCTAGCCACGTGGCGCAGTAAAAAGCAGAATGTCATCTCTCGATCTAGTACTAAATCTAAATATAGATCCATAGCTCAAACGGCTTATAAGATGATGTGGTTTCGCTCTTTTCTGACAGATCTAGATCTTCCAATTGTTGTACCTATATATATGTATTGTGATAATCAGACGGCCATTTATATTGCTAGCAATCCTATATTCCATGAGCGTACTAAGTATGTAGAGGTGGATTGTTAATATGTTAGAGAGATGGTGCTACTCCATATACAAAATCTGATCAACTTGCAAATATCTTCACTAAGAGACTTAATGTTAGAACTTATGAGTTTCTTTGTAACAAGCTGCACATGATAGATATATATGCTCCAGCTTGAGGAGGAGTGCTAAACTTATTAGGGTATTATGTGTTAGTTCATGTAATAAGGTAAATGCATATTCATTTATATATTCAATCCTCTATATATGTAATGTCTTTGCCTTAATACAACAAATACTTGATTCTCTCCATCTTACAATGTCTAAAGAGGATCTTTTTGGAAAAGAGCATAGTTGTTGCTACTACGCCTGCATGGCCTACTAGAATAATATATCTAATCTAGCAGGAAAAAAAACTAAGAATGGTTCACATCCTAAGGATTGGCACTCCATGCTATCAATCTAGAGTCATTGTTAACGCTTAGTGTAACCAAATTAAGGAGGAAGAATGGAAGATTGGATCTTAGTTTCTTTGAACGACGAAGCCACCTCATGATTCGCTCAAGTTGAATCTTGATGCTCCCACAAGCTCTCCCTACTTGGGTATTGGCCATAAGTTCTCTCTACTCGAGTATTAGCAGAAAATTCAAGCATCCAACTAGTTAATTGACCTTGGCCTTTGGCAAAACGCATGCTACTAAGACAAAATGTAAGAACTCAAAGCCTATGTCGCCAAACTCATATTAATTAAACATTTATCCTCTGCAGGACTTCGAGTAAGTAGTGATTCATTACTTGCATTTAAGTGATCATTGTCCCATCTCAAGAATGTTGTTACCTCACCAGAATATTATTGATAACATATCCAGGTTTATAGGATATCAATGAATGGGAGAAAGACAAACCAACTAGGAGAAACTTTAATTCTAAGTTGATGGTCTTCCTTCTCTTGAAGAACCTAGTGAGTTACCATGAGTTGCCAACTTGGGCCATTATATAAGGCTTGTTGAGTATGTTGCATGCACATTAGGATTGTAACATCCTTGATTTTTGGTGATTTAGAAATTTAAATTTATAAATGTTATAAGATTGAATCTAGATTAGGATAAGGAAAATTTAATTTATTATGATTTGTATCTAAATTTGAATCCAATTAGTTTCATTATTTAAATATAAAAATTCTGGATTAATATATTTAAATCAGAAATGTGAATTATCCTAATGATTTGAAGGATGATTAATGGCTATACTTTTCCCTTTATATATATGATTTAAGAGCCTTTAGTTTTTCAAACACCTAGATATTCAAGAGAGAGAGGCAGAAAGAAAGAGGAAGAAAAAAGAGATTGATGTTGGTGATCAGGAAAGTTTAATCTTGAGGTAAATTTTGTCCTATTTGCACACTGATTTTACATTTCTAATAACTTTCAGTATTTATTTATTTTAGATGCATTGAAAAGAAAACACGATGTTCTAGAACTTTGTCTCTAATAAATGTTTTCAGAAAATGAGCATCCAGGGTTGAAAATATGGATGTTTCATATTAATATTTAGTGGACAGATGATATTTGAGATTACGATAAAACTGTTAATGATTTGAAAAAGTATTTATTCATGACTTTTGTTATAAGAGAGGAAAAACTAGAGAGATGTGTTATTGCTATTGTCTGATTACATATATATAGTAGTTTAGGATATTCACCTAATATAAACGAATATCTATACAACCACATATCATTAAACCATATACTAATAACACTTCTTCTCAAACTATAACATACAAATTTATCATGTCCAGCTTGTTACAAAGAGACTGATACTGACTCACAGACACAGCTTTAGTAAATACATTTGTAAGCTGAGTAGATGAAAAAAATAAAAGGAATAGTGATCAAGTTATCTAATATTGTATTCTTGACCAAGTAACAATCCACCTAAATGTATTTTGTTCTTTCATGGAACACAAAATTATTGGCTATATAGATAACAACCTAGTTGTCATAGAACATAGGCAAAGGCCCGTTGGGAGAAAAACCTAATTTCCATCAAAAAGAATCTAATCCACATCATCTCGCACATTATATGTGCCATAGCTCTATATTCTACCTTAACATTGGATCTGAATACGATATTTTGCTTTTTACTTCTCCAAGTAATTAAATTGTCTCCTATAAATGTGTAATATCCGGAAGTGAATTTCCTGTCTCCTCAATCCCCAACATAACCTAAATCTAAATAACTAGTGACATCGAGATAACCATGATATTTGTAGTATAAACCTTTACTAGGAGCATTCTTCAAGTAAGAATTTGTAGAATTGTCTTCCAATGTATCACCCTTAGTTAATGCATAAACTGACAGACTAATCTAACTGCAAAGGTGATGTCTAGGTGAGTCACAGTAAGATAGATTAACTTTCCAACAAATCACCTATAACGTCCTACGTCCTCAAGGATTTCAGAAGATGTGTCCCAAAAATCTAAGTTAGAATCAACCAAAAAGTTAGAAGGTTTGCAATAAGTCAAACATATACTTCCTCTGAGACAAGACTATTCCATCCTTTACATGTATAATCTTAATTCCCAGGAAAGATATAGGTCTGTCTAAATCCTTTGTCACAAAGTATTTCTTGAAGAATTCTCAACTCTCACCAATACCTACCTTGTCATTGTCAATCACTAGAATATCATCAATATAAACGACCAAGATCTGACAAACATAGAGTGATCAACATTGCACTTGTAGAAGTCAAACCATACTGTAACCTCACTAAATTTGGTGAACTAGGCATGGAGACTCTGTTTGAGACCATAGTTTGCTTTCTTCAACTTACACACACACATTACCTCTGAAACAACATACCTAAAAAGTTGCTCCATATATACCTTCTCAAGCAGATCATCGTATATATAGAAAAGCATTTTTTATATCAAACTGGTATATATACCAACTTTGATTCACTGCAACATAAAACAGAATTCTGATAAAATTCAGACATGCAACAAGTAAAAAGTCAAAAAATAATCAACTCCATAAGTCTGAGTGAAATCACAGGCAACTAAGCGAGCCTTATATCTATCAATGGTATTGTTGGATTTGTACTTCATGGTGAAAATCCAACAACAATTCATAATTTCTGCATTGACTGGTGGAACAACAAGATCTTATGTCTCACGAGATTATAAGGTAGACTTCTTCTCATCCATAGTTGTTCTTCACTCAAAGATTTGTGACGCTTCCTAATAATTCCCGGATGTAAAAACAAATCACATAGACAAAAATAAAATCCGATACATAGGATGCAGTTTATTGTAGGTAACAAAATTAGATAATGGATGTGCAGTGAAGTAGGTATCTTTCCGGAGGATAAGAGGTATATCAAGCTGTGAAAGTACAGGAGTAATGAGAATAACAGTGAAAGGAGGAGTTGGACCTACATTGGAAGAAATCAGACGATCGGTACCTGTAAAAGATGTCTATACGTTCTATCGTAGTCTCCTGACGTATACCTAAATAGGTTTAGTAGCAAGAGTCTCAATAATAGTCAGTGGAACCAGATCTACATCAAGAATAGTAAAAGGAATAGGTATTGAGGAGTCACATATAGAAGTAGAAAAAGAAACAATCTAAAAAAAGGTTACATCCATAGAAACGTAGTATTTCATACACATTGAATCATAACATCGATAAGCTTTTTGAGTACAAGAATAACTGACAAACATACAATGAATCGATTGAGGTAAAAGTTTGTCTGGATTTAGACAAGTATCCTTGACAAACCACATACAACAACAAAAATTTAGAAGTAGAAAGAAAGATAATTTTGAGAAAATAGAAGATAACGAGGAATATACCCATGGACAAACGGAGGTATTTAGTTGATTAGGTAACATGCAATGAGAACTGTATCTACCCACAACGGTAGAATTACCTTCATCTGTGCCATAAAAGTTCTAATGACATCTAACAAGTGAAGATGTTTGCGTTCTGCTACACTATTCTATTGAAATGTTCTAAGGCAAGAGATCTGATGGATAATTCCTTGTACTTCACACAAAAGAGACATATCACGTTGAATATATTTAAGAGCATTATCAATACGACATACATGCAATGGCTCACAAAATTAAAATTTTATTTCATTGAAAAAAGTTTTTATGACATCAACCACTTGAGTTCTACTTTTTAGCCATTAATTTGTAAAACACTGTGAAATAGAGAGAAAATAAAATGGAATTATCTTGAATGAGGTAACACATTACATATTTATAGGGTTTGGATAAATGGATATCCAATTACTCTAATACAAGAGAGACCATATAACCTTATAACACTGCTTAACTCATAACATTCCCCCTCAAATTAGAGCATATATATTAATCATGCCCAGCTTGTTACAAAGTAACTCAAAAGGTCCTACATTCAATCCTTTGGTAAAGATGTCTACAAACTGATCTGAGAACTTTCTATAAGGAGTAGAAATTTTCCCTTTCATCACTATATCTCGGATGTAATGATAATCCACCTTAATATGCTTAGTTCGTTCATGGAAACTTGGATTGTTAACAATATGAATAACTGCCTGATTATCACAATACATCTTCATGAGCACATCAACAGAAAATCCTAACTCTGTCAAGAAGGAGTGGAGCCATATCATTTCAAAAGCAGTTTGTGCCATAGATCGACACTCGACTTCAACACTAGATTTAAAAACAACACTCTATTTCTTGCTACGCCGTGTAATAAGATTTCCTCCAACGTATGTGCAATATCCAAAAGTAAACTTTCGATCTCTCTTATCTCTTACGTAACCAGAGTCAAAATAAGCCTCAACATGTAGATGACTATTCCTTCTATAAACCAGTCCTTGACCGGGAACTTTCTTGATGTATGACAAGACTCGTAAGGTCCCCAACCAATGTACTGTTCTTGGCTCCTACATAAACTAATTGAACACTCCAACAAACTATGCAATGTTTGGGCATGTAACAATTAAATAGATGAGTTTTTCAATCAATCGCCTGTACTTACCAATGTCCTTTAGCAGAGACGATGAACTATCCCAAAAATCCAAACTATGATCAAACGAAGTGCTCTCTAGTTTGCATCCTAACAATCCTGTCTCCTGTATAAGGTCTAACGCATATTTCCTCTAGGACAACGTCAATATATCATTGACGTAAGCAAACTCGATACCCAAGAAATACTTCAACTTGCCCATGTCTTTAGTGATAAAGTGTGCCTATAAGTAGCTTTTTGTCTTTTGAATGCCTACAGTATCACTATTAGTGATCAAGAAGTCATCCACAGATACTGCAAGAATCACACACTCACTCACTATGTATCTGTAGAAAACATAATAGTCAACAGTCCATCGTCGAAAGCCACAATCCACAATGATGCTGCTAATTTTTCGAACCAAGTACGTAGACTCTGCTTGAGACCATAGATTGCTTTCCTGAGTAAACAAACATGATTCTCCATTTGGGCAATATATCTAGGAGGTTGCTCTAAAATTCTCCCAGTAACGATCTGATCGATGATTTGTATGATCATAGTACTCACATGGTGTACGACCTTTACCATCTCTATGTCCACGATCAGAAGTACGATCGGAGTTGTGACCACGACCTCGAGTAGAAGCCATAGCAGAATGATCAAACAAAGCAGTAGAAGTGCCAGTAAAAATACGAAGGACACGAGAAAAGCTAGTCTTCAGACTGAGAGTAGAATCGACACTAAAAATCTGACCCTAATCTAAAAAGAGAGTCCCAAGGTCAAACCAGAAAGATAGGCTACAATGGCGAGCTCCTTTCTGTACTGATGCATAATGCTAATATCATAAGTCAAGGACTGATAAATGTCAAACTCATCCAAAAGTACTCACAGTAAAGCAAAGTGGTCCTATACCGAGTTGCCTCCCATCCGTAGTGAGAAGATTTACTGATATGTCTCAAAAACACGAGAAATATTCTTCATATAGCCATACATCTTCTTCAAAGTATCCCAAATTTTCTTTATAGGTATCAAAAATATCACACCCCAAGCAACATTTGGTTCCATACTATTCACCATCCAAGATATGATGGTAGAGTCATCAGTGTACTAGTCTTCATAAGTGCTGTCTTTGGCATCCGAAGGAGGCTCAGTAAGGTGTCTGATCTTACGATGTGTAACCAGGAAGGTTTCAAAACTCCGTGCACACAGCAAGTAGTTCTTCCGATCAAGTTTCTGAGAGGTTCCACTAAGATTTTTAATAAGAGACTTCCTTGAAATCATGATAATTAGATCTAATCAGGTCTAAATAGCAAAGAAAACTCCCAAACATATGGTATAGAAGTCCAAGGACATACAAGATGCAATAGAACAGGTGGACAATACAAGACCACCTTCAGTAGTAGTAGAAAGGAGTATTTACTGTCTGTCACATGGACTGGGTGGAGAGAAAAGCCACCAACACAATCGTCAGTGGTAGAATGGCCCAAAAAGGACCGTCGGACAGGCTAACCAGCCTGTCCTAAGTGATCGGAGAAGATGTTGACGGTTGGAGGGCTTAGAGCTAGCGAAGAAGGGGCCTGACAACCCTGAAGATCAGAAAGGAAGGGACTATAGGATCAAATGGCACCGAAAGTGGAGCCTAGTAGGCCTAACAGCGCCAGCAAACCTACTTGGACGGCCTGAACGAGCTGGCAACAAGGCCTGGATAGCCTAGAGATAGAGGAAAGAGGGGCCTATGGACCCTAGCGGCGGTGGGAAGGTCTTCGGGGATATCAGGCGGCGCCGATGAGGTGATCGGAGAGGCTTATTGGCGTCAGAAAACTCGTCGAAAGTGGTGGCTGCTCAGGAAACCCTAAAAATTTCTCTTATGCTCCGGTACCATGTGAAAAAGAGAGAAAATAAAGTGGAATTATCTTGAATGAGGTATCACATTATATATTTATAGGATTTGGATAAATGAATATCCAATTACCCTAATACAAGAGAGACCATATAACCTCATAACACTACTTAACTCATAACAAACACCAATTAGCTTCTCAATATAAAATTCATTGAATGTTTACTTACCTTTTAAAATTTGGCTCGTTAGTTTGAGAAATAAAAGCAAAGCAGTGTCTCATAATAATTTCCATGTAAAGTCTATAAGGTACAGGTTTCGTGCGTCGACTTGGAATTACCCTGCCAACACAAAAAATAATTATACGTTTCTTACAATTTACAAAAAAAACAAGTAGTTACAAAACAGAATAACGAATTGCAATTAAATGCCTAAAGAATAATAACAGCATAAACAATTTTGCATTGCTCAAAAATATTTCAAAAATATTTCTTGAAGAAAGCATGCAAGCAATACAGTAATACTTATATTCATTAGTTGAAAATTCAACATAAGATGAATATGATGTGAACGGCAACTGCATTAGAAGAAGACACCAAGAAAGCATAAGCAGCACATATGCAATGTATCATGGTTCTCTAAAACAAATTCAGTTACAAATAACGTATGCTCTTCTCCAGCCTTGTTAATTAGAGCTGCTTTCCTATATTTTAGGGATACAATGTAGCAATTGGAACAAAAGTTCTGTAGCAAGCGAACTCATTAAAAGCAGCACCCATAATTTTATATCATGAGTGCAATGGCCACACATAAGCCTAGAGTTATATTCTTAAAACCAAGGTGCCTCCTTTACATGCAGGATGCGTAGCAGAACTTCATAAATCATAACAGAAAAGAACCACTCCTGCGAATACCTTAAGAATGCAAGCCAACATGATCACATTAGTAATCATTTGACGCATGAAAATTTCGTAAGCTCCATTACCCTGTATGTATAATAATATAACAGCAAATAAACAGTGGAACTGGTTTCATGTGCAAAAGTTGAAATTAGTAACTTCTCACATCGAAACCTTAAAAACAAATTTTAAAAAAAAAAAAACAATTTTTCCCTCTAAATATCAAAATTCAAGAAAAAAGCCTGCAACTCGGGACCACACAAATACCAACCTGGTGGAGAGAAGTGCAACCACAACCATGGGCGGCGCGAGGCCGGAAGAGACCGCCTTCTCGAGATACTTCCATGCGGCAGGCACATTGTTGGCCCAGCAGATGTGAGACACCAGCACGTCCGCGAGGTCGGGGGAGGGCAATTCGATACCGGAAGCCCCCAGGGTGGCAGACACATGCATTGCCCACGTCACGGGGTCAATCCCCTTCTCCTGCGCCAACTTGGTGAACTCCACCACCCCGTCCCACGGAGGAGGGAATGGGAGCAGCAGCTTCGCCTTCTCCTCCATGGAAGAGGAATCCGAAGGCTGCGTTGGCCACAGAACCCTAAAAATAGTTCCCTTCCCACTCTTTCGCCACTAAGGAACAAGGAGGAGGAGGAGGAGGAGGAGGAGAGGAGTGGAGGAAGGAAGACACAGGTAAAAAGGAGCATACATGGAAAGTAACTTATTTATAAGAGAAGGGCTCTTGGGTGAAGCTGATCCTAGAGAACATCTTAAGTCTTGTTGATGCCAATGGGAATCTTCAAAATTAAAAATTTACGTTTAATTATGATTGCAGTTAACAAGGAATAATTAATGAAGATAATTAACAAAGTGAATTAGAAAAGTCTGCTGATACTTTGATTTAATGTTTAAATTTGAATCAAAGGACTACTTCGTACTCCAATGCATTTTCTTTATTCTAGAGTCGAAACAACTGCTGTACCACTAAATGCTAGAATTGAATGTTAAACGCACTGCAACATCAGATTGGGGAGAGACCATTAAATGCTATAATTGGATGGTAACAAAATTGATATCTATATCAACATCGTAATATCAAATTGGGGAGAGAAATGAATAGAGACGAACAGAGGAAAGTGGGAGTTGATGTTTATTCTTATAATTAAGTTCAGAAAAAAAAACAAAAGCTCAAAAGTTTTCTATATAAATGTCTTTTCTTGAGCTTCTGATAAATTTAACAATGCCTACGAGTTAGACCAAGTAGATTACATGGAGTCAGCAAATAATTACACATTATTCAGAAATATATACCAAACACATGTATTTATTAACCTCTGCTACCACAAAATCCTAACTTCGGTGGAGGAAGCTTCTTAGGCTAAAACTGTTTGGTAAAATGGGTGAAACACCACAAACGGATAAGTTGTTGTTATATCATGATTATGAAGCAATGAATAATACTGCTGCCCACATCATCTGCATCGAATGCAACTGCTTAACTAACGTGCGTTTCTCCTCCAGAAGCAAAACACAGACATGGGAACAGCCGAACAGGCTACCAAACATGGCGTGTCTATCTGCCACGACACATAGGAACCCCGCGTACCTTTCCATGTGATAATTTAAATTTTAAAATAAAAAAAATCCTGTCCATTCTCTTTTATCTAGTGGGGTTGGTGGCCATCCCCCTCTCTCTCTCTCTCTCTTCCAGTACTACAACTGTCAGGGAAGGTGGTTGGTGGATTTGGATCACAGCCGCAAGATCTGCGGAGCTGCTGGGAATTATAGGATGGGAGCCGTTGGATCATGCCCGGTCGCGTAGGTCTACCCCTGCGGGCTGTGGTCCTGCGGGGCTCGAGAGTTGGCAGAGAGCCGGTAAGATGATGGGTGGGGGGGGTGGGAAGATGGGGAGTGGATGAAGAAACATCAACGCTCCGTTTCTTCGATGATGGATCTGCATGATGGTTTTTTTTCTGAAATTAAGAGGTGTATGTTGTCTTGTCAAAGGGGAGAAGAGAACTGCATGTATGTGACGTGAAATGTACGGATAGCCGAATGGAAGAAAACACTTGAATAAGATGATAACGATAGAGATACCCCAGCTTTCATGCAACTCAACGCAAAGATGACGCAATGTTTTAAGGGTTTTTTTTGGTCGTTGCTTAGCCATCTATTTGTATCAATACACATGTTAAAACAAAATTTATCACGATAGGCCATTTTTTTGTATAGGTCTGTTGGAAAGAATGTTGAATTAAATTTAACAATATATTTGAGTTAATATAAAATTAATTAAAGTATTATATAGTATTTTTTTGATTAGACTTATTGTAGTGATCTATTTGGTTTTTTTAGATTAAATCAATTAACATCTTAAGTGATGTGGGTTAATATGTATAGAGACCGTTAAGATATTTTTTCATTTGTTAATGAGTCAAATCGAAAATTCGCAATAATATAAACTACTATATATTGGGATCATGGTCCCCAAACCTTAAGCTTTTGGCCTCTCTTCCCTCTCACATCTATCTTGAGAAAGAGCAAGAAAAAGAGGAGCTTGTTGGTTTGAAAGACCGAATTTAGGTAAGAGGAAAAGAGGAAAAGAGGAATTTCAGATTTTCTACGTGTATTCAGGTACACTTCCGTATTTACATTTATTCGTGATAAATATAACATGGACAGATTTTAAAATTCCTGATTAGATCTTGAAATACATATTTTGATATAATATTTTTGTGAATATTTTGAGATCTAAATTTAACAAGTGGTATTAGAGCCTAATCATATTATTTCATCATGTATTATTCTGTTTTGATACAAATCATGCTGAAAATAAATGGTTTTTTTTCTTTTTCTTGTTGTTTCGTGCATGAAAAATCCTTATGTCATGTTTTGTATATCGAAATCATGAAAATATGGCATTTTATTGATTTATTTTTTAGGCCACCATCAGATCGAGTCGTTCCAACATTGGCTGGGTGTCGGAACGCCAATTGGGTGCCTAGGAGGCGCCCCTCCAGCGGCAGTCTAGCTGCTAGAGGCTCTAGTGTCGTCGTCTCCCTTCTTGCTGCGCATTTTTACAATTAATTAAGGTTTCTGATTTTTCGGGTATTCAAATCCAGATTGGATCCCTTTAATTACCTAATTAGTTATTTTGTAACAGTTATGTAGTAACCCCTGCTATTTTGTGATAATTATCTGGTGTATATAATTTACTAGAAAATCTAATAGAACTTTATATTTTTATTTAGTTTTAAGTTTTCTAGAATTTTACTGTTAAGTCCCTAAACTTTGACATTTCTTCCAAAAATATATTTGCATGGTTAACATATTGTTTATATTAGAATTAACTCTTACTTTAAGTTAATTGAATTTCAATTATCATGCCTTAACGATTAATAGTTAGACCACGAACTTTAGAATCAAATAAATTCATTATTGGTGATCAATAATATATATTATCTTTTATTTAAGAATAGATTGATCGAAGCAACATCCTACCAAAGTAGGCTTTCTTGCCTAAATTAGTTTATTTGAGATAAAAAAATATTAGTGTATTTGAGAATCATGTAGATAGTAATCGAGCCAAAGGAAGATTATTATTAGATCGAATATCAAATACACCTATAGTAATAAATTTATAACAATTATATGGTTGTGCCATATAAGTAACTAGCCGGTCCAAAGGAAGACTTATTATTTGACAGAACTAGTAGTCAGAATTTGATTACTACAATGAAGAGTATCACTTATAAGTTGATATTTTTGTCCAAAGACTAAATGTTGATGTTGCGTTAGGTATCTTGAGATGAGCCCTACCATCAATTGAATTTATTTGTTTGTTTCTTTATTTTAAAGATTAAAATGATTCACATTGCACTAATTATTCTTATGGTTTTTAAATTATTTCTGAATTTATTCAGTAAATGCATCTGTCTTAATTAGTGCCAACATAAACTCAATTCTAATGCTTAATGGCGTCAATTTCAAATATTAAAAAGAAAATGTCATGATGGTACTTGGGTGTATAGATCTTGATTTAGCCCTTAAAATGAAACACGCCCCTACTTTAGAGTCCGATAGTTCGGTTGAGGACAATAAAACTTATGAAAAGTGGGAGCGTTCTAATAGACTATGTAACACCCGTAAAATTCATTTTGTAATTATTTACATTTTGTGAATTTTATTTCCTGGACAGGTGTTACTGTTCCGAGGCCCATTGTGTGGTTTTGTGCTTTTAGGCTTGAGCCTCGTGGGCTGGCTTCTATTTGCGTGTCCCTGTG
>JAMKQA010015907.1:0-28616 GCA_024699735.1 Posidonia australis
TTCATCCTTTTGTGGTTTTCCTCGTCTTTCCCTTAAAAGACTAGGTGGCGACTCCCTTTTCTTTTCTTTTATCCTTGCGCCTTCGCCGTCTCGGCATGGCTGTGGTCTCCTCCCCACCCCCTCCCTCCGGGTCGGGCACGGTCACAGACACTTTGCTTGGCAATTTAACAGATCTAGGAGGCTTATTGCATCCCTAAATTGGGATATTCTTCTATCCAAAAAAAATTTAGACTCAAAAGTGTTGGAGGGAACTTTCTCAATTGAAGAGATAAAAGAAAATATTTTTCACTTACCTAGAGATAAAGCCCCAGGTCCTGATGCTTTTCCCTTAATATTCTTTCAACATTTCTGGGAACTAATTAGGTTTGATGTTCATGAGATTTTTTAGAACTTATACTTCACAAGTGACCCTAAATTTTTAGCACCCATTAATCAGACATTCATTACAATGATTCCCAAAAAGGAAGGTGCACAATATATCAAAGATTTTAAGCCAATTAGCCTAGTGAATAGTATATACAAAATAATTACTAAAACTCTTGCATCTAGATTCACCCCCATTCTTAATCATATCATTGATAACTTTCAATGTGCGTTCCTTTCGGAAAGATATATAGGGGATTGCTTTCTTGTTGTCCAGGAGACCTTACATTATATGAAAGTAGTTGATATCCCTGGTTACATCTTAAAACTAGACTTTGAAAAAGCGTTTAACAATGTCAATTAGGAATTCTTGTTAGAATCTCTTAATGGATTAGGCTGTGGAACCAAATGATCTCTTGGATTAAGATGTTATCAGCACTACTAGATTCTCTTCTAATGAATGGTTCCCCTAAGGGATACTTTGGACCATCTAATGGGCTAAAATAGGAAGATCCACTCTCTTCTCTTCTATTTATTGTGGCTACTCATATTTTAAACCGTATGTTAGCCCTTGCTATAAATAATAAACTCATCTCTAGGATCCAATTCCCTCATGGGGGTCCCACTGTGGTAAATATACAATATGTAGATGATATCATCTTATTCCTCTCTACTAATGAGAAAAATATGATTAATATAAAAAGAATCTTATGTTGCTTCCAATCTTGCTCTGGTCTCAAAATTAACTTCTATATGTCTTCCCTCACTGGTATTGGTGTGCCAGATCACTTTGTCACCCGATCCTACCAATATTTGGGTGTGGAGTTGCAGAATTGCACATATCTCGGGCTCCCTTTGCACTACAAAAAAGCTACTTTTAGGTATTGGACTCCAATCATAGAGAAAATCTCGAATAAGCTATCTCTTTAGAAAGCAAAATTTTTATCCCTAGGAGGCCGCTTGACTCTAGTAAACTCAGTTCTATCTGCTATTCCTACATACTATCTATCGGTGCTCTACTTCCCTGTAAAAGTAGAAAAAGAAATTGATAAACTTAGATGTAGATTTCTCTGGAAATCATTCTCACCGTCAAATAACGGCTAACATTAAGTAGGCCTCCCTATGTCGACCAAAAGCCCAAAAGGGATAGAGGATTATAAACTTGAGAAATTTCAGTATTGCACTTAAAAATAAATTGTTTTGGCAACTACTTTTTGATTCTTTTAACTTGAAATGGAAAGACCTATTAAAGACAAGATACTTCTCTAGAACTTGGTCTAGTGCCATATTAAACTCCTCTGTTGGTCGCTGCTCTCCTTTATGGCAAGACATCAAAGCTTGTTTTGATATTATAAATTGCTTATCTTCTTTTCAAGTCAATAATGGAGACAGTGTAATATTCTGGGAAAATCAATGGTGGAATGGAGAAAAACTTAAAGTTAGATTTCCTGACTTATACAATATTGCAAAACATAAGAAAGCATTAGTTAGAAAGACTTTGGATCTGTTCACAAATGATTTTGGTAATTTATTTCATTTTCTCAATGTATTAAATGACAACATCTTCCATATTCAAAGTCATGCAGACTCGTTAGCTGAATTATTGAATAATATATCTCTAATGCCTGACAGTGATAATTTGGTTTGAAATCCAGCTTTTGATAGATTTTTTACAGTGAATTCTTGTTATAAAGTTTTAAATGATTGAGGCCTCAGATTTCTATTCTATTCAAAAATCTAGAAAAGTTGGGTGTCATTAAAGATAAAACTATTCTCATGGCTGGTTCTTTTTAACAAAGGTCTTACTTAGGTTAATTTGTGTAAGAGAGGATGGAGAGGTTATGATGTATGTGTTTTTTGTAAGATGTATTGTGAAACAAACACACATTTATTCATACATTGTTCCTTTCCAATTGTTATTTGGAATTTCTCCATATCCTCCTCTATGTATCCTGCAATTTTCCAGATAGAAGACTTGTTTAATTTCCCACCTATACTAAAATTTAACCTCTCTATATCCAGATGGTATATTTTGATTCAAGTAAAACTTTGAGCAATATGGGATAAGCGTAATAATAGAATTTTCAGAGGAAATAGTAAATCTTTTAGTTTGTTTATTAACGATATTATTTCTCTAATGCATTATTGGATAGAAATTTTAAGTACAGGCTTTGAAAAAGAAGAAATCCTACACTCTGTTACAAATATGCAACAATCTTGGGACATAGAGTAGACGCAAACAACGACCCAAAACATTGCTTCCTCTATTGAGATGTTTGGACATCTTCTGCCTCCTCCTTCAAATTCGATCTCCTATATGCCAAGTTCTGCAGGGGACCATGTTGCTGAGTGATTAATGACCTGTTAATCACTAGTTTTACGTATTATTTTTTGTGGAAGTATTACTGTCATTTTATGAGAACATTGGTTATATATATCCTACGTATTATTTTTTGTGGAAGTATTACTGTCATTTTATGAGAACATTGGTTATATTTATCATATGTTTTTTTTTATTGGGACTTAGAGTTCCCTGATGATATGTATTATTAAACATCCTTTAACTCTTGGTGATGGTTTTCATAATCAAGAGAAATATTTAATAGTAATTTATCGATTCCAAAAAAAAAAAAAACATTAGCTTTGCAATCCAGAGAGAGAGAGAGAGAGAGAAGCACAGGGGCTGTATCGCTATATCGTCCTACCATCATGATTCGAAGGCCATGAAGGCGTTATTCATGTCTAAGAAAATAAAACTGTTAGTAGGGCATGAGTGGAAGATGGGTTGGGCCTCACGTTTTAGCCCACTCCAACAAATTCAAAATATTAAAGACGAATAGAGGAAGTCTAGGTTCAAGATATAAAGTTCAAATTATCGAACCAATGCCCTCTTCCTTGGTTCAGGTTGGATCGAGTTCTCATGGCTGTGAGCTCTCTCGCTCTCAGTGCCAATGGGTTGGCTGTTGCCAAACAAAAAACCCACAGCTCTTGTTCCCTTCTCTTCTCTGAAAATTTCTTTCATCGTACGCGTTTGACTTCATTGCGAATCCAAGCTTTGCTGGTTGACATGAGTGGGAGAAACAAAAGTCAGGCAGCCCATCTGTTTCAATGAATCAATGGGGAGGGGAGATCACCAAATTACAGCTCTGCTCTCTGTGGTCTGCCAGTGGTATTTATGTATTCACCATGCCACGGCTCTTCCCAACTACCAAACAAGGCCACAAGGCCGATTTAATGCCCTGCCGACCTTTGTCCACATCATACTGTGTCGAAGTTTGACACGTCCAAAGAAGCAACAAGGAGACAACAGCTTTCATCGCACTTGGACGTGCTCCGCCCCCATGCATGCGCGGGAAGGACCACCATTCCACAGCTTTGGAAAATATTTGATCTACCGTTCCTCTAATTAATATCATGTTGCATTTGTTTACTTCATTGCTATATATACAAAATCTACACGCCACAAACTACAGTGGGTTTAAGGGCATGTGAACATAATCCCCATTGGAGATGATGATGATGTTTATTTTGTTCGGCAACCTCTACGGTTAGCTAGCAAAGGGGTCGCAGCTGTAGCACATGTGGAGAGACAAAATACCAGCTGTCTGGACAACGTCGGTGGTACCACTCAGCTTCTTTGCATTTCCACGATCATACGTAAGAATCCTAATAAAATAATTAAGTGTATTTACCCTTTTGGGACTGGATGAATTAATGTTTTTTGAAGCGCAACGAGGAGTACAATTTAACGTCTGTTTGGTAGAGGTTTTGTACAACTTTTGAGAATATAACCTTTTTTCATAAGTAATAATGGTTCAATGTTTCTACCATATACTATCAGTTTCTTAGAAACATGTAACTTTTAAAATAATAATTCATTTACATTTCTAGAAGTTAAGTTATGACAACTTCTTACTAGAAGTTAACTTCCACACGTAGATTTAAAAGTTGAAGTTCTATCAAATGTATCATTCGACATATTATTTGGAAAAGTTGATTTTTGAATCATGAGGAATTGAAATCCTTATGCCACTGCAATAGAATTATTTTTTATCGACGGAATATTCTTGATGGATTTAATTCTATTGGTAATTAAATTTACGTAGTCAATTATCGATGGAAATTCCGTCGATAATATATTTATAATAAATTAATAAGTTAGTTTTTCTTTTGTGTTTCTTACAAGTTGAGAGCAATACTTTATCTGTATCTCATACATGATGTTAACATTTTGTGTTTGTATCATTGATATCGGTTCTACTTTTAGTATTTGACATTCTTATGATAGACATACTTATATATTTCATATGATGCTATATGCTTTTATACTTGTATACATGATGTTATATCCTTAATGTATATATGAAACTATTTCAACTTTTTGATGAATTCTAATTCTGATTTGTTTAGGTACTTTTGTTGTATGGATTAACATAGTATTTATTTTAATTATTTTTGTTGTTGTAAATTGCAATTAATTTAAACAAGTTTTCATAAATAATAAGAATTGATACAGAAACAATCTAAAAAAAATTTAATTATCGTTTAAATACTAGCTGATGAACCATCCGCCAGTAAAGTGAAAAACTACCAACGGAAAAACCATTGGTAAAGATTAAATTTATCGACGAATAATTCATTGGCAAATATTTAATTTACCTTGGTAAAGATTAAATTTACCATCGAATAATCCGTTGGTAGATATTTAATTTACCAACGAAAATTCTGTTGGTAAGTATATAACAACGGAAAATAATTAATTTCATTACCAATGAATTTTCCATCGTTAAATTATAAATGCTTAAAAAAATTAAAATTCTTATCAACAGATAAATTATTTATCAACGAAAATTTCGAAAAATCTATCGTTAAATAAGGCTAGCGGCACCTCCTACAATTGTGAAATTTTGACAACGGAAATCCGCCAGTATATTTATTTACCGATGGATTTTTTTATTTACTAATGAAAAATCCATCGGTAAATCCATCGATGATAAATAATTTTGTTGTAGTGTGTTTTAGTTTATCATGGCATATGTAGAAAACTTGTTGGGATGAATGATAAAGTCTAGAGGTGGGTGGTGCTCATGAGAATCAGTACTCCTCATTAGAAAAATTTACATCATTAAAGAAGATGATCACTAAAAACTCTTAAAAAGAATTTTAGAAAAAATATAAACTATTTTTCATGGAAGTTAGAATGCCACTGAACTGAAAATCACTCTACACATCTTGGTGTCTTTGTTTAAATGATTTATAACGTAATCAAGACATTAAGTATTTTCGGAACTTCTAATTGAAGTATTTAACAAACTAAGTTGCACAAAATTCACGACTTTATGTTTGTTTCAAACAATTAACTCATGCATGTATCGTTTCTTAAGTTAGGAATTTCAAAATTAATAATTTATTCGTATATGTCAAGCCTGACAATTTATATTATTGATCGAATGGTTAAACCTTGAAGCTACGATGGTCCACACACCAAGATAAGACTAGACCACTCATGATCCTTGCTCTTCTTCTTTTTTGTAACCTATAGATTCTAATCAAAACCTCAGCTATAAAGAAATTTTATAAAAACCCAACATAATCAAACATCCCTTTGTGAAATATGAACCATGTGATCTCAGGCCGATAGAGCAACTGTGTGTCATGATTTCTAAGGGTCCATTCAAACAAACCATAAGTGTGATAGGATGTTTGTTGAGTGTGAGTGCAATGGAGTTTCCACTTGTCAAGAAATATATTTTTGCATGTTCTTTACATTCTTAACGTAAAATTGGTAGTTTGGCAATCTGTATAACTTTGCATGTAACTAGTCTTGTTCCTTTTACCCTTTCTTGTGTGTGACCATGTGTTACTGTGCATCCTGATATAGTTTTATGCACCGTGAGTTTTTAATTATTTCAAAAAACTGTAACCCAAGGTTTTAGATTATTGCATTACAGAATAATCTAGTTTTACTTATCCTAGCCCCGTTCATTTAAAGTTCTGTACATTTCAACCAATAATTTGAATGCCTTACAAATGATAAAATAAACCCAAAAAATTATGAAATTCAATTATGATTTGAACCATGAATTGGACTTAAGAATTAAGATAGCATACTTTGATTTTTAAATATTTAATAAAATTTAAAAAACTGCATCAAATGGAATACGTGATTGTAATTGTCTCATGCACTCCAATCTTTTCCTAATATCTTTCATATACGATAAGGTTGAGTAGATGTAGAATTCTATAAAACAAAGATATTGATGCCTATTTATATAAACTGATATTAGCCACCTCTCCACCTCTCATAGACAGAGAAAAAATTAAAGGGGAGAAAAGAGGAAGAAAAATAAAACCCATGTAGTAATAGTAATAATAATAATAATAATACCCATGTTTCTTTCTGGTAGAATACAAAGAAAAAGGAGAGACCTTCCAAGACAACCTAGGGGAACTTTTTCTATTTTGAGACCATGCTGATGTGTCAAGACAAACTTCGATGGCCCCCTTCCATTGCATGTATTATCCATGGTATTTGTGCTTTTACTTTCAAATAAAAGAAATATATTCCTGTTTTGAAATTCTTCCTTCAACTTATGACCAACCCTCACTGCTTTGTTAAGATCACATAGCCTTATTCTTTAGCTAGATTTTTTTTTCTTGAAGTTTTTCTTGTATGAAGATTCTCAAGTCTGTTAGAATTCACAATTAGAAGATTTGCATCCAACATATCCATCTATGTGTTCTTGTCAAAAAAAAAAAAAAAACATATCCATCTATATGTAGTTGAGCTCTGGAACATAAGAGTTGTCTATAGCATGAATGGATGATGCATGTACATATGCCATAAAAAACTAGTTTTTCCTCTGCTCATCTGATTTACACCTTTTTTACAGAGAGAGAGAGAGAGAGAGAGAGGGGGGGAGCTATATATTTGCATTGAAAATGACGGCAGCATAATAGGACCAATTGGTGTTTCCGTGTTTGATCTTTGATGAGATTTGTTGAGCTGCAAAGAAAAATGTGAGCTTGTGAATCCGACTGGAATTTGAAAGGGGCACTTGGGTCTCTTTCAAGTCCTGTGGAAACAGGGTCGGCAGAGAAAGTCATAGGGATGTTTGGGTCTATTTCAATCCTCCAAGCAGTTGATCTAGTAATTGGTTGTGTCCTGTCAATTCTCTCACGAGGAGAAATTAATTGCAGAGTTGTGTTTCTTTGAAACTTCCAGAGAGAGAGAGAGAGAGGAAGAACGAAACGGAAGCTTTGAATTCTTATCAGGGACAGGGAGAGTGGAAATTAAAAAAAAAAACTTGTGCTTCTGTTCTTGTAGACAAAGGGAAGGGAAGGAGGTGAAATGGGTAGGCTGTGGATTGGGATTCTAGAGGTCTCGGAGATTCTTCTGAGCGCTGCCGTGCACCTGTTCTTTGGTTTCTACATTTTCAGCACCGCCGTTGCCTCCGACATCTCTCAGGCCCTCACAGGCTCATCCCGCACCGACAATCTTGCTTCGACCATAGAGGATATCCAGAAAAATGCTCCCGGTTTGTTGCATGATGGAGGTCCGTTGCCTCCTCCCATCGTGTTGGTGCATGGGATCTTTGGGTTTGGCAAAGGGGTAAGATTTGCTTCCTTTTCTGCAAAGATGTATGGCTGCTTTCTGGTTGTTTGTGTTCCATTTTTGGTTTGGAGATGCATACCAATCACCAAAATTGATGCCTTTTGTTTTTTGTTATTCGTGCATGAATTCATATTTGTATTTGAACAAGGTGTACGTTTTTCTATCGACAAGGTTACTGCATTGTACAGATTTTGATATGGGTTTTTTGTTTTTATTTGGATTGGGAATGAAACTGTTCCGACACCTGCACTAATTTCTTCTGTTTTCTGACTTGAGTTTTGATTCCTACCTTAAATGGGATAAAAAGTTAGATGTTCTGTTTTGGTTTTTGTGGATTGGGAATGAAAAGTTCTTTATCTTCACTAATTCCTTCTATATTTTTTGCAGAGTTTTTGGTTTCTACCTTAAATTGAATAGAAAGATGTTTTTTGTGGATTGCGAATGAAAAGTTCTATACTTGGCTAAATTCTTCTATTTTCTGACTTGAGTTTTGGCTTCTAACTTAAATGGAATAGAAAATTACATGTTTTCTTTCATTATTGGTTCATGGGGTATGCTTAGCAAGAGGGTGTGAAAGCTAGTTTCTTCGGTTTTGTATGTGGGTCTTGATTTTTTTTTATTTTTTTTTTCTGTGTACTAGAACCAAAAATTTGAGAGGTTTTTGTTGTTGCTTTTGGCCGCAGAGGCTTGGTGGATTGTCCTATTTCGGTGGGGCAGAAAAGAAAGATGATAGGGTCCTGGTGCCAGATTTGGGCTCCCTGACCAGTATACATGATAGGTGAGCTCAATACATGATCTAATCTGGATTGTCTTCGTACCATGCTCAGCCAGAATGTATTGGAGGGTTTAGAAAGGATAGAAAAAGGTTGCAGTGTTTGTGAGCCTTGAGAAACGATTTGAACATGAAGAATCCAAGAAAAAGAAACAATGCAACTGGAAAAGGAAGAAAATTGTCTTTGTTGTTTCCGTTTCATGTGTTATGATGAATAAAGAAGAAATGATTCTTTTGGTTTCAGGACTAGGGAATTGTTCTATTATCTGAAGGGTGGAAGAGTGGATTATGGGGAGGAGCACAGCAGGAATTGTGGGCATTCACGGTATGGTCGAATTTATGGACGAGGTAGGATATGACGGCAATTTCTTGCTGCTAGTACTCCTGTACATTATAGTCTTACCTGTAGAATATTTTCCCTTTGTATGTGGAATCTGTTATTCTTCTGATTTTGTGGTTCTCAATATGGCTTGTCTTCGGATTGCAGGAAACTACCCAGAGTGGGATGATCAGCATCCAATACATTTTGTGGGCCACTCTGCTGGAGCACAAGTTGTTCGACTATTGCAGCAAATGCTAGCTGATAAGGTATCCATCGTTTGAATTCAACCATTGCAGAACCAGCATTAGAATTTCTGTTAATGGATCATAATACCAATCACCAAAGATTCTAACTCATGAACTTCCAATATTTCTTTGCGTAGGCATTTGAAGGGCATGAGAATACATCCGAGGATTGGGTTCTTAGTCTTACTTCTCTATCGGGTGCACTAAATGGGACAACCAGAACCTACATGGATGGCATGCTGTGAGTGGAATTAGTTTCTGAAATTTATTCTCTACTGTAAATCATCGGGATTTAATTTTATCTAATCAGAAAATGTTTTTACGTGTTCAGACCAGAAGACGGAAGGTCCATGAAACCTATTTCCCTACTTCAATTGTGTAAATTAGGAACGGTACTCTATGACTGGATAGACATCCCATGGCTAAAGAAATACTATAACTTCGGATTCGATCACTTCGAAATGGTGTGGCATAAATGTGGTGTTTCAGGTCTCATTGATTGCTTGATGGGGAATGCTGGACCATTTGGTTCTGGAGACTGGATCTTGCCCGATCTCACCATTCAAGGTTCTCTCCAGTTGAATTCCAAACTTCAAACCTTCCCAAATACATACTACTTTAGCTATGCCACTAAGAGGACTATGAAGCTTAGAGGGGTAACATTGCCTTCCAGTGTGCGAAGAATTCATCCGATGTTCTTCCTTAGAGTGTTGCAAATGAGCCAGTGGCGTCATCCGGCCGATGTTTCTCCTCCATATAAGGGATATAGGTGAGTGAGTCTGATGGTTTGTACATTTCATATTCTTGATTTTCTTTCTATGTGCTTCCTAAATAGTGCTAATAAGAGCTTGGGCAGGGATGAGGATTGGCAAGACAATGATGGAGCTATCAATACAATATCAATGACCCGCCCCCTCATACCAGTTGAACACCCAAATCATTTTGCCTTGGATGATTCTGAATGTCATCCTATGCAGCCAGGAATCTGGTACATACATCTCATACCATCACTCTCATTACGGCTGAGCTACCATCATTATTTGGTTGTTGCACTTGGAATTGCTTTTTTAGTACTCATCGAAAAAAGAAAAAAAAGATGTTACTCTTTGATTTTTTAAGCATGGATTTTGTTTGTTATCATCTTGAAATCTTGACAGACTGTCAGCTACCACAACCTATCTGGCAGTGCCTCCTGAATTTTTGCAACTTGTAGACTTTTTTAATTTCTTCTTTTATTTCCAGGGTTTTGATTTAGTTTGAACTTTATCTAATTCATGTTTTGGTTTCCCCCTTTAAATATTACTTACATCGTAGAAATCCTTTTGCTATCAGAATGTCATCATATTTCTTATAAAGAACTACCACAAATGTTACAGAAGCTTTGCGTGAACGAAAGACTTCTTGATCTAATTTTGGCAACAAGTTTGCCTTCCTCCCTTTCGATTTGATAGAAGTTGTTTCCAGATTCTATCTATTGGGAAGATCAGAGTTGACGATGTGTCATCTGTGATCCCTTGCAGGTATTACAAGATCTTGGAAGCTGACCATATTTTCTTCATATTGAACCGTGATAGAGCGGGAGTTCAGTTTGATCTGATGTATGATAGTATATTCCAGCGCTGCCGAAAACACGTATTTAGGACTGCTCCACCAACAATGGCTGATAAGCATGATGATAGACCAGAGGCTGTCAGTCACTTATGACACCAAACAGACTAGCTGACAGTACCACCTGATTTTGATTCTTATATTATTCTTCATTCATTACCGAGTTCCAAGCAACTGAGTAGTACTTAGTAATGAACAGAATTCTTTCAAGCTTCATCCACTAGAGAAACATATGTTGACAAGAACTTTGTCAAAAATCAAAATGTACATACAGATTGTGTGAAACAAAATGGTGGGACTTTGTAAAAGAGCAAGGCATTTCAGGTCAGATATGACTGCCTGAACTGTTTGCGTACAAGATTCTGGTAAAACAAAATGGAGCTTGGATGATATCACACGGCTCTAACCCTTCTTTTTTTTTCCTTAACTAGCTCCTTTCATGTCCTTGAATCAAAATTACCTTGTGTTGTAAAGTGCCAACCATAAGTCTATAACCCCTTAAACCTTGTCAACTTTCTGCCTCATTTTCTTATAAATAGTACTGACAAGAACCATATACAACCAAACGTATTCTAGTAAAGATACTTTCCTTTCGATTTGCTCATAGCAGAATAATATATCTAAACAAAAGTGAATCTCGAAAAGTGAAGTTAAACCACATCGACATCACAAAGTTAATAGCCTACTTCAACATACATCTATTTTTTTTATGTGATCCAAGTTTTTCTGAATCTGCACAAAATCTCGGAAAGTATGCCTTCTAAATTTCCAAAGCTCTCAACTTCTCTGCCTTACAATTACTTTTTATCTCTAAAACTTTACAAGAAAAAAAAAACTCAACTTTTCACGATGCGACCAGGATAACTAATATCAAAAGTAACTAACCACAAGAGTGGGAAGAATAGCTCCGTAACACACATACGTGACGCATTGAACCGGAAAATTATAGAAACAAAAACAAAATAACGGCAGGTAATCACTGAACAAAGGTTGTTAATGCCTCTTGACCTGCCAATCCTATTACTTGGTTTCTAAACTTCAACACAACCTCTCTTATACAAGCAAAAGATCCTCATAAAAGGATTACATCCTCGCATTAAATTTTTTGATGACAAAAATGCCAAAAAGTTGTTGCAGAATTTGATCAAATTCAAAATCATAACATCCTAGCAGCAGTTCTCCAACAACACTACTTTTTCATGTCCTCCAAAACACATTCTGAAACTGATTTTGCCTTCATTCTCCCATGAACAGCCATTACCTTGGGCTGCATCAAAACACCAAAAGCTACAGAAATATTTCTATCCATAGCTATCATGTAAGCATCAGCTAAAAATCGTTACCTGTAAGAACGAGACCTAGAAAGGCTTCGGCCATAACCCTCCGGACTTCGAGACCATCTATTTGATCTGTGATCTCTATTATCACGTGCAGGAGGTGAGATGGATCGCTCAGGAGAGTAATATTCATCACGAGTACTCCTATCTTGATCTCTACAGAATACAGAAAAACAAAGATTGTCACGGAAGAAAAAATCATTTATGAAATTGGGGGAAAAAAAAAGTTGACTCTGCATCAATATTTGGAAAATCAAATTAACAAAGCTTTTGTTACAGAAGAAGAGCTGAATAACATCAAATGAGTAGGTACTATTATAATTACAAAAAAAATCATAATGATGGAATAACGATTGATTGGCTATAAAAGCAAACTGAATGTTAAAATCTCTTCACCTGAGGTTTAAAATGCCCCAAAAAAATGTCTTTTACCTGAATGATTACAAGACAAAAGCCTGAAGAAAATGAAACTTTGGTCCAAACATGTTTGATTTATGCTCTAACATGTACTTTGAACAGCTCCATATAACTTCAAGCACTTTGGCACGTCTTCCTTAAATCACAAAAACTTTACTTTTGAGAGGTATGAATTCCATCAAGAAGAGCCTGTGAGGGTTTTCATGGTCTCCCATTCTCTTGAGATCAAGACACTCTCTTTAGGCAATAGCCCCTATTTTCATTGTTAACTGGATGTTATACAAAACCAAGATATTCAACTTAGAAATTTATACAGAAAAGAAATTGTTATTTCATAATTATAAAATCTGTTACACAAACCATGTGTTAAGAATTGAGAGTTTAAAGCTGGGGCTGGTGATGGTACTCATAGACCTTGAAGAGCGTCGAAAGAACAGATAACTGACTATTGGATCTCTCTACTCTTTACACTCTATGAGACAACTGTTATTATATTTTTCTCTTTGCTCTATAGCAATCTGCATAAACAAGACCATCACATAACATCATCATTCATTACGACTAGCATCAACATACCAGAAGACAAACTTGAATTCATTATGATAAGGACCTGCACTACAATATAAAGCCTGACAGATTTATAGTCTATTATAAAAGTGACCAAGCCTGATATCGGCTTCTAAGCTGAAGCAATCATAACATGCTCCACCTCCAACACAGCCCTAGCATAGAAATTCTGCATGCTACCATTACCAAGGTTATCAGAACTGGACCAGACATTGACCCCTTTTTGTGTCCGGTCTGGTTCAGAAATTGCTTCAACCAGCTGACAACATAATGACATCATAATTAAATAATTTTAAAATAAGTAAATTCAAGAAAATCAGAAATTTTGAGAAAATCATGGGAAAAATCAGGGAATCTTCACTGGAAAAAATATAGGATGGTTGAGTGGTTGAGGTTGGGTGGTGGAGAGGGTGGGGAAGGTGAGGAAGAGGGTGGAGAGGGCAAAGCATGTGCTACTGAAGGAGGAAGAGAGGTTGGTGGGGATTTATGGGGATAGGGTGACGATAAGGGAGGAGGAGGGTTGGTTGTTGGTGGTGGTGGATTGATCGGTGGTGGTCGTTGGTGATGGTGGCTTGGTGGGTGATGGATATCGGTAGTGATGTGTGGTTTGAAGAAATAGGGAAAAAGTTGAAAGAAGAAGAAAAGAAGCCATCTTGCTGCATTGCCACCACCTCGTGCCACTGTCACCACCTTATGTTGCCGGCTTTTCTTCCCTCCAACAGCAATGACCTCCTCCAAAAACCATCATTGTCTTTTCTCTCCAGCCATCTCTGTTCTCAAACACTCAAGCACAGATTTGTTGCACTTTAGGGCATGGGTTTGTTTAAGGTTTTTCTTTAAACCAAAAGAAAGATCGATTCAACCGACGGTTCTGCAATCGGAGCTGCTGGTCCAACCGTTTGGCCAGTTGAACTGAGAAAATGGTTCAACATAGCGTCATGGGGCTGGATGTATCATCGGTCGATGGTTCAACCAGCCGATCCAACCCAGTCTTAATAACATTGGCTATTACTGTGAAAATTGCAATGATCTCTAAAGTATGTTAATAATTAAATCAAGTTTTCTATGTCGGTAAAATAAGAAGACTTCACTGAAAGTTAGTGTGGAGAGAAAAGAAAACTAATTGCATTACAAAACCAACGAGTATTACATATATATATATATATATAGACTACGTAGGATATATGGATCTATAAGATCTACTAACCCATCTAACTAATAACTAATAACCAATAAACTTAACATTTCCTCTCAAGTTAGAGCATATGTATCTCTCATTCTCAGCTTGCCACATAAGATGAAAAAGAGAAAAAAAATCTAATTGCATTATAAAATCAAAGAGAACAAGGCATGTATATATAGACTGTTGAATGTAAAAAGAGATCTTATATGGACATCCATATAATGACCACTAACACTAACACTCTCCCTCAAGCTAGAACATATATATCTAACACATCCAACTTATTATAAAGTGATATTAAAAATCCCAAGGCTAACCCCTTAATAAAAATGTCTGCAAGTTGATTTGAAGACGAAGTATAAGGGAGTAGAAATAGTCCCTATCATCACTATATCTCTCACATAGTAACAGTCCACTTCAATATGCTTAGTTTGCTTATAGAAGACTGATTGTTTGTAATAAATATGACAACCTGATTATCACAATGCATTGATAAAGGAAGTTGCACAATAAAACCAAGCTCTGTCAAAGACTTAAGCCATTCCATCTCATCAGTCTAGGCCATTGATCAATGTTTAGCTTTTACACTTGATCTAGACAAGTAGCAAGATTTCTTCCAATGTAGGTATATTCAATACGTGACTATTACTTAAATTGAGGGATTGCAGATTCAAATCACAATAGGTGGAAAAAAATTTTGATTACGAAAAAAGCTTTGCCACGAGTGAGAAAATCTCAACGTAATTAACACCAAATATCTACATGAATCCCTTTACAACCAAGCATATTTTGTATCCGTTTATTTTACCATCTGGTTGTTTGAGATTTATGGTGTAAATGCAATGACAACCAACAACAGTAACTCTAAAGGGACAATCACCCAACTCCCACGTTCTACACGATACTAATGTCTATGTCTCTTCATCTATGACATTCTTCCAATGTTGAATAAGTATAGTTTCTTTGTAGTTCCCGTAAACAGTCTTAGAAGAAATTGACAAGGCTAACTGATGATACATAAGATGAAGACGATCATAAAAAACAAAAAGAGAAATAAGATGATCAATGACAAATTGTTCACCTTTACGAGGAGGCAGAGTTAGCATGGGAGTTGATTCGGCAAGACATGGAAGTGGTGGTTGTTGCCAAGGGCAACAATGATAAACCTAGACAAGTGTGAGCCACTAACGAACCTAATGTGTCATTGGTAGTAGAACTCGCAACAAGAGTAGGAATAGGAGCATTGCCTTGACTTGTAGTTTGAGTGCCAAAAAAGGATGTGGATTCAAAGATAACATCAAAAGATATGGTATATCGTCTAGTAATGGGATTGTAACACCAATATCCCTTTAAGTATTAGAGTACCCTACAAAAACATATGTGATAGAATGAGGTGAAAGCTTATGGAAATGAAACACGAGACGATAAAGACACAGTCTCTTAAGGAGAATAGTTCCAATAAAAGGAACGGAAGGCATTCTATTTCTAAGGTAGAATGCAGTAAGAACAGCATCACACAAACGATACTTGGGAACATTTATTTTGAACATAATTGTACGAATGACATCTAAATTATGTTTATATTTTCTTCCAACAATGCCATTTTGTTGAGAAGTACAAGGACAAGTAATTTGATGCAATATTCACAAAGAAGCATAAAAACTAACAATCTCATTTTAAACTGTTAAGATAGAAGAGAATCAAATATTACATAATCATAACAAAGAATTACAATCTCCGATATATAAGAGAACATATACTTAACCTTTAAGTAACCGATAAATGGATAACACAAAGATCTATGTAAAGATCCATTTGCTCTAACACTTCTTAAGCTAGAGCATCTAACACATAACTTGTTACATACATATTCTGTGTTATTGACAAAGAACTACATAACTTGAAAGAAATGAAAGTAGTAGTGACACTAATTGGCAAGTAGGCACAAAACCATAGTAGTCAAATTGCTTTTCACGAAATCACGTATGGATAAAGATTGAAATTAGTACAAAAAATGAAGCATAGTACATGTCCAAGGCACAACTGCGAAAAAATAGGCACACCGAGGACACAGATACAACCTTAAACCCACCCACACACCAAACAAAAGAGTCACAGTAAAAAACAACACAAACGAACTAGATTAGTAAACAAATGACAACAAATTAACACAATCAACCTCCCAAACACATCATCACGATTTAAGAACACAAGAGAAACATAATCAGCATGTGTCCACGCACAAACAAAGGTAAGCAAGTAATGGCTGATAAAGTAGTAGCACAAAAACAAAGTTTGTTTTTGAAAACTTCAAACTTCAAGGATTTTTAGTCAATTTTTCAATTTCAGAAGAATATTGGATTGAAATGCAAATAATCAAAAGAAACCCTAACTTTGTTCTTCTCCCTCCTTTTTTTCCTCTTCTTCTTTCCACAGACGTCGCCTTCCCCCTCTTGTTTGACCTCCACACTGTGGTGAGCACGAAACAGTTCCACTCATTACAATCAAGGAGAAGTAGAACCCCTCATCTATTGGGACCTTCCACCTCGCATTCGACCTTGCTAAGACGACCATCGTCGCCAACCTCACTTTCTTGCGACGAATAAGGAAGAGTGAGAACTAGTTGAAAGACGTGCCAATCCTCTTGCAGATGTTGGACTAGAACTTGATGAATCAAAAAGTGGTGGAGTACTACGTCGCATTAATGGGGTCTCCTGCTCTGACTTCGAGGCCTTCGTTACAGGGAAGACAATCGTTGCCACCTTAAAGAAGGGGAAGAACATATAACTCCACCTCAATACCTCCTCCTTTCCCTTCCTTCTAGTTTGGGATGTCAAGGGCTGTTTATATCAAGGGCATGGTTGTTACCAAGTACAAAAGATATACAATCAAGGAAGAGAAAGGAGGTTTTCCTGTAGGTCCATTGCTGCTGACGGTGGTATGGCAACAATAGTCTAACGACAACAACAGTTGCTCTCTCTCTCTCTCTTGTTTGTCAAACCCTATGATAACATGTTAAGATAAAAGAGAATCATATATTACATAATCATATCGAAGGATTACAATATCTTATATATAAAAGAACACATACTTAACTTATAAATAACCTAATAAATGGATAACACAAATATCCATATAATGATCCATTTATTCTAACATGAACAAATTCCAAAACATTATCAATACGAAACAATTGAGAAGTAGAAAACTATTTTTATTTCAATGAAGAATCTTTTAATAACATCAAGTACATGTGCCCTGTCTTTCAACAAAAACATCCACGAAACTTTAGAAAAATCATCTATAAAAACAATATAATACCCATAATCAAACACTGATGACATAAGATAGAGTCCAAATGTTGAATGAATCTGCTAAAAGGGAATATGACTAATATAACTAAACTGACGATAAATAACACAATGATGCTTACCTAACTAACTCTCACACTCAAAAGACAGGCATCCGTGGCAATGCTTGTTGAAGCTTGCAAATAGAATGGTGACCAAAGGCAATAGTGCCACAGAAAAGATGACTTTGGCCTTGAGATGAACGACAAAAGACGATTGGGAACATCATCTCACACAAGAATACATAGTCCACCGCATTCACAGCCTAAATTAATCCTCTTCTCCGTCCACAAATTGAAAAACACAATGACATGGAAAGAATGTTACCGAGCAATTTAAAACTTTGGCAATCATGCTAATGGAAAGAAGATTAATTGGGAAGTCAAGAATATAAAGAACTTTGTTAATAGTGAATTATGAAGAGGCTTGAACAACTCCTTGGCCATCAACAGAACATAGGCTATCATCAACCAGACAATCAAAAAAGGTAAAGGATTGACAAGAAAAAAAGGTAAATTAATCACAGGTACTTGTCATAAGTAAAAAGACACCTGAAATTATTATCCAAACTGTCCTTAGAAACTAGAAAGACACTAGTACCGAAGGTAGTGACATGTGCAGTTGTGGCAAACGACTGACTACCTTGAAACTACGAAAAACGCCCATACTCAACCTATAGAACAGCAATTGTGTCAAGTGTGCCAAGGTCATCAATGGAACTACCTATCATGATAGTCTAGGCCCACTCTGGTTTCCCGAACTTATCCAAACATTTAGCAACTGTTAATCCATCACAATATTCCTTGAGAGTTTTTGGACTGATGAGTGTCCAATTGATCCTAGAGAGCACAAAGGGATGTATATAGTTCTTGTACAAAGTGATCACCTTGTTAAAGGGAGAAGAATTGCTCATAAATCTACACAAGAGATATTCTTCTTATGTCTATACATTTCCTTCAAGGTGTCCCAGATTTTCTCTGTCAAAGTAAATTTCTTTGCCTAGATAAAAAATATGACATCTAAAATAATATTTTGTTCCATACTATTGACAAACCATGGGATTGACTCCACAATTTGTAGCAAACTAGTTATCATAGTTGGAATTCTTTGAAGATGGCGGATCCTCGATATGTTTAGTTTTTTGGTGAACACCCAAAAACATAGTGAAGGCTTTCACATACTGATGGTTTTTATCATTCAATTTCATAATTGTTCCACAAGAATGTGCAACCATACATCGTAGGAGGTGCTGGAAGAGAGGAAGAAGACGATGCCATGTCACGCACGAACAGAGCCAGTAGGCAGGTAGTTACAAAGAAACCAGCACGTATTCAGACAAAAAACACACTGAAAGGAGAACACATAAGGTCTCAAATTGGACTATACAGTAGCAACGGAGTCACCAATACAAGAGGCAACCTACACCATGCCTAACGACTGATGGCCAGGCTGCAAGGACAGCCAATTATGGCTGGGCTGGCCATCAAAAGTCCTAATAGGGACTGCGACAGGTTTTGGAGAGGCCAATGTGCCTAAAAAGGGCCAACAATTGCAAGCGATGGTCGGGAGAAGGCCAACAAGGCTGAGGGGGTCTGGAAAGGGCCATCTAGTGAGGGAGGGGTTGGGAGAGACCAAAGGTTGGAGGTGGCAAGTGGCGGCGATGGTTGTTGTGGTAGTTAGGTTTTTTTTCTCTTAACCTATGCTCTTGATACCATGTTGAATGTAAAAAGCGATATGACATTAAAAGAGTAGAGTCCTATATATATGGTAAGATACATAGATAGATATCCAAATAAGGATCCACTAACACTAACATAGACTACGTAAGATACATGAATCTATAAGATCCATAAACCCATCTAACTACTAACTAATAAACAATTAACTTAACAACTAAGAAAGTCAACATTGTTGGCAGACTACATAATTGTCCGTATAAAAGTTGTGAAACTCGAAGTTCGTATTTGAAGCAAATGATAAGGCATAGAAACAACTAAAATAAAAATATAAGGCAGCAAGAGGCAACTAAGTTTGTAGCTTGTAAAATTTAAGCAGGCAAGTGCTTCATAAACCACTCATGCTATCCTAGTGCATAAAGCATAAAAATACCTATTCTCATTTCTATTATAATGTATAAAGGCTAATGCATGCAAAATGACAAATAAAGTTTCTTCGCTAATGCCTAAATTGTCAAATAGGCTGGTAACTGCTATTCAACCATGACAACATTCTAGCATTTTAGCATTGACAATGCACAAAGCTCCATTCAATGTCTTATCTAAAAATCAAATCTCCAAGGAAGGGTTCTTCCAACACTTGTGCAAATATCAATGAGTTTGTATAGAGCAATTCAACCTTCACTAAGAAAGGAATTATACCTATATAGGCAGAATTAAGGAAATCACAAGCAATGTTGTAAAACATGCAAGTAGGACTGGACAATTCAATACTAACATAGTGATAAGCCCATTATCCACACTAATCTGAAGTTTAATTCCATGTACAATTGATTGCATAAGATGATCCATGAAAAAATAAAGGATAAAGAACAGATTAACTCAAAATTTTAGTAATCAACATTTTGATCAAATCGTAATATTAGAGACAGACCTTGAATCATGCCTCACCGGAGATGGAGAATGTGAATATGCTGCCAATAGAAAAAAGTCACCATGAGGCAATTGATGGAAAATAAAACACCTGGTGATAATATAAGCATACAACCACATGCATGGATTCAATCAAACACTAAACCATAATCAAGTCAAGTTGCAGAGACTAAGAAAATAGAACCAACATTGATAGTGGTGCCTTAGAGATCTACCAGGGGAAAGCCTTCTGTGGCTACCTCCCGTGTTTCTCCCACTGCTGAGAAATTAATGATAAGCAACGCAGTTTTTTTCAGTTATAGAGCGTATTCCTATAATAGAAGTCGGAATGTTTTCAGAAGACAAACATAAACTGTCATACCCAACTCGTGCAGTTGTACGCATTTCCTGTGGAGTTTTTCTGTTTTCTTCAGCAAAAACAATCGTAATCTCACGCCCACCAATGACTTGATGATTCATCCGATGCTTAGCTTCAGCAGCATCATCAGCATTACGAAATTTCACAAATCCAAATCCACGAGGCTCTCTGCAACAAACACAGAAATGCATGTAATAGAGATAAAAGTAAATCAATTATATATATAACCCAGAATAAAATTTGCAATATGATGTATTTTTTATCATTATCGGGGTTAGATGATACATGCAGTGTTCAAACTTCAAAACATTTCAAAAATTAGAAATCCAAACAAACAAATCAAAAACACAATTCCAAAACCAGACCATCTAAACCATGTATTTTTGGCAATGTCAACACTACATGCAATGATTATAAAATCTGTAACAAAAATTGTAAATTACATGACTCAATTTGTAATCATGTATAGCATAATTATAACCACATAGTAGAGCATTCCCACCTAGGTGAGTTTTGGACTCACTAGTTCTTTCCCCTATGTAACTTCACTCTCTGTGCTCAAACTAAACAATATAGTTTAACAATCACATACTAGTCCATAACATTTTTAATGTTTTTTGGTCCTGCACATTCATCTACAGCTAACTTGCTAAGCATGTTGCAAGCTTTCAATTGACAGCAATCTCTAATTGGGTATGCTCCACATTGTCAATCACACAAGTTTATGTACCGGTAATGCAAGCAACAACCAGCAGTGACAATCTTATTTTCAGGAAAGGCATATTTGGTCTAATGAGAGCTACTATTTCATTTCATCCAATGACAGGCATTAAAAGACACAACTTCAAACCACTAGAGAATGCAGATAGGGCGGGCATGCAGTAAGCTAGATATACATTTGCCATCTGCATAGCATATACCAGCCAAATTTGAAAAAAAAAATTGTGCCCCTAAACACAATGATATTCATTTACGAAACTATGGTATAAAAGGTCAAATATAGAAGCTTTTAAGCCGATACAACCACAACACGTGATATAGAAGCTGAAAAAGGTGGAGTTCATTCCACTCTAAATGGTCATAAATAGACAGTTTCAGCATTTGTTCGGCAACACTGAGTTATGCATAATTCTGAAATACATACACAATAAGGGAATTCATAAAATAAATAAGGGGCATATATAAAATTCAACATCTATACAAAGACAAATAAAATAACCTTTCAAAACAGACTTACAAAAATGGGAACAAGGGTCTGCTTCCTCAAAAACAACAAAAGAAAGCAGAGAAAATAGCATATGCCAAACATGGTGAAGAAAAATGAGGGTTTCAGAAAAAGGATAATCGGACAAAGAACACCATGACCAAAGCCGAGAAAGAATATCATGTGGTGCTGTTAACTTAGTTTACTGGTGCAGCAGTGGCAAAAGATGTGTGTAGGAGGTTAAGCATGATACACTTCTGTTAAAGAGAGAAGAACAGCCATGCAACTGTGTCCAACAAAACACTTCCGTTATCAAGAACATCTGGGTGAGATCTCCCGACTTTGAATGAAATTTTTCCTTCGTATCAAAGCTAAAACATTTTCATCCGAATAAATTCCAAGCTAAATAACAATTTATAGTATTCTAAACGTTATTATATAAATAGCTGGACAATCTCCAGCTACTTTTGGAGCCTAATACAGATGAAAATATAGATACTTGTAATTTCGATGAAAAGACGCAATATCGATGAAAACTAACCAAATATATGCAAAAGAAAAGTGTAAACAAATCCGAAAAGCGAGAAAACAACAAACCCTGGTGATCTCATCGCAAAGAATAATATCATATCATATTCATACCCAGTGTAGTAATTCTTGGGAAGATACACGTCCTTCACCGGCCCAAAACGCTCAAAGGGAATCCGAAGGTCCTCTGGCCTGCGAAATTAACACCAATAGAACAAACGGACGAACGCGGGTAAACGTAAGAGCAAACGCAAATAACAGCAAAGTTTCCAGTAAAAAAGATGCACCTTGCGTCGAGCGAGATGTTGCGGACAAGGAGACCAGATCGGCCGGAGGAGCGGCGGTCCCTGAACACTCGTCCACCACCGCCGCCGCCAGGGCCGCGGTACCTGTCGCGGGGGTCGTCGTAGCGCTTCCGGCGGGGAGGGCTTCGGCTAACGCGCCGGGGGCTGTAGCTCCTGCTTTGGCTCCTGTACCTCCCCATTTTCCCACGGATCGGCAGAAAACCGCAGAAAACCAACCCTAAACCCTAGCGGAGGAAATGATGACGAGGCAACAAGGAGAAATCCGATGTAGGGTTGAGTACACGGCGACTACGGTTCAGACCGCTAAAAATAGGGATTTTTCCATGAATATCCTAAAAAAACATAGCAATTCTAAGTAAAGGTGTAAATTAGACCCCAAAAAAAAAGGAACCGGCCCGATCCGGTCCATCACAGGTCACAGGCTACAGGCCACAGGCCACGGGCCGTATCAGGCCCATGGACTGGATCCATTCCGTCCATTTTAATAGGCTCAATTATGGGCCTGTTTTAATGGCTAGGTTGAGTTGGTCCGTTTTTTAAAAAAAAAATGAATATTGCTTTGCAACATTTATTTTTTTAATTTTTTTTTAATAATTAACCTACCTCATTCTCCTATAAATACCACTTCATTTTTCTCATTTTTCACAACTCGTCTTCTTCTCAATTATCCATCTCTCTTCTCTCTACACTACACTTTTAAATTCTCAACTCTTCTCCCTTGTGTGAAATACAAGTTTGGCACTGGACTCTGGACTCTGGTCTTCGTTATTCATCAACAAAAATCTTACGTTCTGAATTCCGATCTCCATCTCTAACCGTCCAGCGTTCTAACATCTGTGTCCACTAACAACTGAACAAGCGCCCATCAATTTATTTACTTCTAATCTCTCCTATTTCTTTACTTTTAATCTCTCTATTTTTGGATTTTAGATTTTTTTGGTTAAGGTTTTTTTTATTATCAATTTTTTTAGCCTTAAAAATAAATTATCCTTTTAATGTAGGAAATCATAATTATATCCCTGACCCTGAGTATAACTCTACCCAAGAGTCAGAACAATCTCAAACCACAACAACTCCATAAACACAATCTATTGGAACTAAAAAAACCTAGGAAGCAAAGCTCATGAGTTTGGGAACATGTAACCCTAAATCCCATAAATGAAAATAAATGTTATTTTAAATATTGTGGTTTAGAATATACTTATCCTAGGGGTGGGTGTGTAGGTCATATTGCTAGGCATTTAACAAAATGTATAGTTGTCAATAATAAAGATGATAATACAGACTTAAGACAATCTAAATTACATGTTGGTTCTAGTGGAATAGTTAATTAGAAATATAATACAAAAAAAGCAAAATACAGTGTAACAAAATTTATAGTACAAGATGAAGAACCTTTTAATTTTTCTGAAAATAAAAAATTTGAAAGTTGTGTACAAAATTATTTAAACCCACAATTTAAAGGTCATTCTAGGAATACTACTAAAAATATAATTTATAAAACATTTAAAAAAGATAAAGAAATTTTAATTGGAATGGTTTTAAATTTATTATGTAAAATATCATTAACTTGTGATGTTTGGACAGGTCCAAATAATTTTCCTTATTTATGTTTAATAGTACATTGGATAGACATAGAATGGAAGTTACAAAAAAAATTAATTACTTTTAGCTTTTTGATCATCCACACATTGGAAAAGCTATAGCAAATATTATAGAAGATATTAGTAAAGAATTTAAAATATATAATAAAATTAATACAATATCTTTTGATAGTGCTTCTAATAATAATGTTGCAGTAGGAATATTACAAAGAAATTTAAAACATAAATTAAATGGTGATTTATTTCATTGTAGGTGTTGCTGTCACATTTTAAATTTAATTGTACAAGAATGTATACATTGCATTTGGCTTTATTTAGAAAATATAAGAGCAGCTATATTATTTATTTAAACATCAAGTAAAAGATTTCAAGAATTTAGATATTTATGTGCAGAACAAGGTATAAAAGCTAAAAAATTTAAATTAGATGTTCAACATAGATGGAATTCAACATATGATATGTTAACTTCATGTTTATCTTATAGTAACATAATTACAATATATTATAATTCAAGATATAATTATTTATTAAATGATGAAGATTGGAATACTGATAATATAATTCATATATTTTTAGAACCATTTTATACTGCAACTAATCAATTATTTGGTCAATATTATCCTACTAGTTCTTTAGTTTTAGTTAATTTATTTAATATTACAAATACTTTTCAACAATATAGACTATTCCCACAATTTGAATATATTATTAAAATGATAGAAGAAAAATATAATAGTTATTGGAATGAGCCTCCAATGTAATCATATTTAGCTTTAGTCATGGATCCTAAGCATTAATTAATTAATTGCATGGTACTTATAAATGATATTTTTAGTAATATAAATCAAAAGGAAAAAACAGATGGATATAATAATAAAATTAAGGAAACTTTATATGCATTATTTGAAGAATATGTTAATAATTATGGTGAAAGTAGTTCTAGTGCACATACATCTAGTTTTCTAGGATTACATAGTAGTAGTAGTAGTAGTTCATTTTAGAGTAGATTAAATAAGAAAAAAGGAAAATATGTCAAATCTGTAGGATACTAAGGCTTCTCTAGAAGGGGGTGAATAGAGAATCTCTGATCCATTCGGTTCATTTTAATAGGCTCAATTATGGGCCTGTTTTAATGGCTGGGTTGAGTTGGTCCGTTTTTTAAAAAAATAATAAAGAAAAAATGAATATTGCTTTGCAACATTTATTTTTAAATTTCTTTTTAATAATTAACCTACCTCATTCTCCTATAAATACCATTTCATTTTTCACAACTCGTCTTCTTCTCAATTATCCATCTCTCTTCTCTCTACACTACACTCTTAAATTCTCAACACTTCTCCCTTGTGTGGAATACAAGTTTGGCACTGGACTCTGGACTCTGGTCTTCATTATTCATCAACAAAAATCTTACGCTCTGAACTCCGGTCTCCATCTCTAACCGTCCAGCGGTCTAACATCTGTGTCCACTGACAATTGACCAAGCGCCCATCAATTTCTTTTCCTTCTAATCCCTCCTATTTCTTTACTTTTAATCTCTCTATTTTTGGGTTTTAGGTTTTTTTGGTTAAGGTTTTTTTTTATTATCAATTTTTTTAGCCTTAAAAAAATATTATCCTTTTAATGTAGGAAATCATAATTATATCCCTGACCCTGAGTATAACTCTACCCAAGAGTCAGAACAATCTCAAACCACAACAACCCCACAAACACAATCTACTGGAACTAAAAAAACCTAGGTAGCAAAACTCATGAGTTTGGGAACATGTAACCCTAAATCCCATAAATGAAAATAAATGTTATTTTAAATATTATGGTTCAGAATATACTTGTCCTAGGAGTAGGAGTGTAGGTCATATTGCTAGGCATTTAACAAAATGTATAGTTGTCAATAATAAAGATGATAATACAGACTTAAGACAATCTAAATTACATGTTGGTTCTAGTGGAATAGTTAATTAGAAATATAATACAGAAGAAGCAAAATACAGTGTAACAAAATTTATAGTACAAGATGAAGAATCTTTTAATTTTTCGGAAAATAAAAAATTTGAAAGTTGTGTACAAAATTATTTAAACCCACAATTTAAAGGTCATTCTAGGAATACTATTAAAAATATAATTTATAAAACATTTAAAAAAGATAAAGAAATTTTAATTGGAATGGTTTTAAATTTATTATGTAAAATATCATTAACTTGTTATGTTTGGACAGGTCCAAATAATTTTCCTTATTTATGTTTAACAACACATTGGATAGACATAGAATGGAAGTTACAAAAAAAATTAATTGCTTTTAGCTTTTTGATCATCCACACATTGGAAAAGCTATAGCAAATATTATAGAAGATATTAGTAAAGAATTTAAAATATATAATAAAATTAATACAATATCTTTTGATAGTTCTTCTAATAATAATGTTGTAGTAGAAATATTACAAAGAAATTTAAAACATATATTAAATGGTGATTTATTTCATTGTAGGTGCTGCTATCACATTTTAAATTTAATTGTACAAGAATCTATACATTGCATTTGGCTTTATATAGAAAATATAAGAGCAGCTATATTATTTATTCAAACATCAAGTAAAAGATTTCAAGAATTTAGATATTTATGTGCAGAACAAGGTATAAAAGCTAAAAAATTTAAATTAGATGTTCAACATAGATGAAATTCAACATATGATACGTTAACTTCATGTTTATCTTATAGTAACATAATTACAATATATTATAATTCAAGATATAATTATTTATTAAATGATGAAGATTGAAATAGTGCTAATATAATTCATATATTTTTAGAACCATTTTATACTGCAACTAATCAATTATTTGGTCAATATTATCTTACTAGTTCTTTAGTTTTAGTTAATTTATTTAATATTACAAATACTTTTCAACAATATAGATTATTCCCACAATTTGAATATATTATTAAAATGATAGAAGAAAAATATAATAGTTATTGGAATGAGCCTCCAATGTAGTCATATTTAGCTTTAGTCATGGATCCTAAGCATACATTAATTAATTGCATGGTACTTATAAATGATATTTTTAGGAATATGAATCAAAAGGAAAAAATAGATGGATATAATAATAAAATTAAGGAAACTTTATGTGCATTATTTGAAGAATATGTTAATAATTATGGTGAAAGTAGTTCTAGTGCACATACATCTAGTTTTCTAGGATTACATAATAGTAGTAGTAGTTCATTTTAGAGTAGATTAAATAAGAAAAAAAGGAAAATATGTCAAATCTGTAGGGTACTAAGGCTTCTCTAGAGGGGGGTGAATAGAGAATCTCTGATTTTATCTTAGTTTTAAAATTAATATGCAAACTTAAGGAAGTAAAAGATTAATCACAAAGACATTCAATCACAAATACTCAGAGAATTTATAGTGGTTCAGCCAACCCTGGCTTAGTCCACTCCTCAAGTTTCCCACTTGAGACTTAACCCTTGTATTCAATAACTAGAATATTACAAGCTACAAATTTACCTTGCTTGTAGCCTTGAATCACAATTTTCTTCTCCTTCCAGGAGAAACTCAGAATGCTTGAAGGTAAGAGTGAACTTTGAATACCTTGTGATCTTGCTCTTGCTTGACTGAATGAAGGTTGAAACTCTTTGTGCTTCAAGCAAAGTATAGATGGATTCTTAACACACTCACTTGAAGTACTAGAAGTATAATAGCTCAATGAAATATTCAGTGATTTGTGAGCTGCATATAGTCCTTAACTTATAGTGTTAGATGTGTATCTAAGTGTGACTAACGACTAGTAAATCTGTTGTTTACTGACAAAAGATTCGGTATACCGAAAATATTCGGTCGACCGAAATCTATAACGGTCAGGATAAATCGGTATTCCGAAATATTTCAGTCTGCCGAAAATGTTATAAGCTTCTTTGGTCCTTGAATATCAGTGTACCGCCTGATTTGCCGTTTTCTCCTGATTCGGTATACCGAAAATATTCGGTATGCCGTTTTGCTTGCAGCTTCACTTTCTCTTTGAATTTCGGAGTGCCGTTTGATGTGCCGTTTTCTCCTGATTCGGTATACTAAAAATATTCAGTATGCCGTTTTACATGTGAATTACAAATCCTTTCTTTCTTTACATATCAATACATTTTTATATCAAGAATACAAATGAGTGATTATTACATCTCATATGAATGTTTTACAATGTAATACTTGAATTCTTCATATGGTCTTATATGATCA
>JAMKQA010015908.1:0-25078 GCA_024699735.1 Posidonia australis
ATTTTACATGTGTTCATCCTAGAGAATGTAGATGACATCTAACGGTTTAGATTTTTAATTTAATGGTTAAATATTGAGATATGAAGTTGTCCCTAAAATGCTAAAAAGAGGACATGTCCTCATCTGAACTTTTCCCTATATATATATATACATTTATATATACATACATACATACACACACACACACACACACACACACACATACATTCATACATATATATATATATATATATTTATTTATTTATATATTTATATATCTTGGAGGGATAAGTATATGGACATATAATTAGGATAATTATTAAAATGATTGTAGTAATTGCCTAAAATGAATTAGTAAAATTCCACCTAGGATGTGGTTAGATAAAAGATTATATGACTTAAAGATACTAAGTCTTTCCCTAATAGTTATATTGGACTTTAGGGATGATGACTTATCCCTAGGTTTAAATATTTGCTTGGTTTTGTGTGTGATACACTGAATGAGGCATTCAGTAACATTGTTTTGGGTGTTTGACTCTGATCTGACTGTATTCCTGAGGAACACAAGCAAGTAGGTGTTTTACACTTTGGTGCCAGAACATAAAGTTCTGGTCGTGGTTTGTGTTGGTTTCCAGTCTTGTAAGTTAAATGGGATTTCGAGGCCGTAACTTTGATTCTTGTGTGGTATCTTTTAAGTAAGCTTGATACCCAGATGATGTCCTTGTTGGTATTTTTCTTGGGTTGAATGAGACGCTTTAAAACTTAGACACTCCTAAGGTGTGATTTTTCTAGGCCAACTGAGGAGTTGTCAGGACTATATTTTGAGTTGTGGTCTTGGCTTTCGGTTTTCGTGCTACTTTTGGACACAACATTTTGTGAGATTTTGAAAGGATATTTAAATGGTTTTCCAAAAGAATTTTGGAAAGAGAAAAACATAGATTTGCAAACGATTTTGGAAAAAGTTTTCTAATGTTTTTTGTTTGCGATGGACCAAGATATTGTAGGCAAGTATTCGTCGGATTTTTAAGGTATAACACTCTTTGATTGTTGTTCACGAAGCCAAGGCTACGGTTTGTAAGTTAAGTCTTGTCTAGACTTGGAGGTATGACACATTAGTTTTCATTGGACACTGAGACTTATGGGTGCTGGTTGAGCCTTGATGTGAGAAGCCTCTAGTGGTTTGGAGTACTAAGTTAGGACGCTGATAGACATACCTTATGGTTCCTCCTAAGTGATAGGATAGCTTACCCAGATGGGGTGAGCAACTTTCCATGGTAGGATTAGCTTTTGAGGATCCTACAGGTAGTATGATTACAAGACGGACAGAGTCCTCCACAGGATGGTTGTCCATAACAATGGAGATGCCATGATAGCTCCTTCGTGAATTGCTTGTAGCTAATATTAATTACTTGACGTCAGGTAATACGACACATTATTTGTTTATGGTTTTACTGGACCCTAGTTCAAGAAATCAAGCTCTGGCTTAAAAGAAGTCGTGAAGTTGCATTAGTGTGGCGTTGTATTTTGGAATAGTGGCTCTGTGATTTTGGTCTAGAGGAGATCGTAGTGTTACGCCTAGTGTCGTGTTGTGTCTTTGAAGTAGTGACTCTATGACTTTGGTATTACACCTAGTGAGACATTATGATTTTTTTGAATTTTTTTTCAAATTTGAATTTAGTTCATCAGATAATTTTTCAGATAAAAATTGAAGATTTCGGATGCAGATTTAAAATGAATTTACGAATATTTTTGAATTTCTAATTAGGATAACAGTTATATTGTTCTTGCCCTTCCAAGGGAACGGCATAAGCAAGACCTTCCTCAGGGCATCGTTTGGAATCCAATAATGGATTCGCCGTGTGACGCGTCGGATAAGGGTTATATTGGTAAAATCAGGTACCAGAGCCGCAGCAAAGGCAATTCCACCACTGTTGGTTTTCGTTCAGATATAGGCCACAGAAACCGACCATCTGCGATTGGGATCTCCGACCACACAAACACCAGAGTCACCCCTCGCCGGGACCAAACCTTACAAGCCTACAAGCAATTCTCTGCAGGCCGCCTCCGTCACAGGTTCCTTCTACTTTTTCGTTTCTTCGGGAAATATCCATCATCATATTCTTATTCTTCTACCTTGTCCATAATCGCATGTATACTCCTCCAACAGCACGCCCCTTTCCTTGTTTTTTGTTTCTCTTCATCATTCTTTGGCTCAAAGTAGTAGGAATGCAATTCATAATGACCTGATGCCAAGTAAATTGATAATTTGATACATTATATGTGCTTCCTTTTTCCTTCATTTGATTTCTCATATGATCTGCCTTCTGTGTTTTTTCTCAAGCTGGAATGTTTTATGTGTCTTGCTATTTATAAGGTACTGTTGCTAATTTAGTTTCATATGATTTTGATACCTCTTACTGTTTACGAACTAAATGGTTTAAAAAAAATCTAACCAAGTGGTGGGTTTTGGGATTAAGAAGCCCCTCAACCCGTGAAGGGTCATAGGGACCCGCACCGGTCAAGGATGCTCCAACGCTCAAGCCAGCAAGGAGATAGCAGGTTTAACAGTGCTCAGATCCTGAAGAAAGGTCCAAGCCCCCTTGCTACCGCATTCTTTATGGTGTATTTATACTTGAGAGTGGTAGCTGGACGCTGCTGTAAAGCTATCCACTTGCTAGGATGTTCTGGACACGTGTTGAGCTCTAATGGGAGAGCTATACGTGGTAGGGTGTGTTGTTAGGAGCATAAGGTATGACAGGACATGTAGAAGATCATCTCGGTGTGCTTTACGAGGTGCAATGATGACTGCTAGTTGCTGTAGGTGTGTCTGGCAGCGTAGTCAAGCGTATTAGGCGGCTTAGTCAGGTGTGTCAAGCGACGTAGCTTCTATCAGGCATGCTATTAAGGCATGCGAAGTATAGCACCTTAAGACTTTGGAGCGTTGGTGGGGGCCACACATTATTACCTGGGAGGTCACTCAAGTTTGGCACTCAGTCAGCTTTAGTGTTGGAGATTGCTTGTATTAGGCACTCGATCAGTCTTGGTGTTGGAGGATGCTTATGTTGGGTACTTGGTCAACCTTAGTGTTGGAGGATGCTTGTGTTGGGCGTTTGGTTGGCCCTAATGTAGGATTGCTTTGTGTTGTTCTCTACAGATGCCATGGCATGACTCGGTTAGTCAATTAGTTGGGTTTCCTTCAGTTGTTCGCCTATGGTTCTACTACTCAATTGTCAAGTTGATCACTCACATATCTTTAGGTCATTCACTCAGGACTCTGCTCCATCTTGAAGTGTCTTTAGTTCGATAGCCTAGGGTTTTGCTACTTGGTCTTAAAGTTGATCACCTCAGTGTCTTAAAACCATTCACCAAGGACTCTGCTCTAACCTGGAGTGTCTTTTGGTCGATCACCTTAGTGTCTTAAGGCCATTCGCATAGGGCTCTTCTATTTGCCTGCTCACTTGGTGTCTTTAACTCAATCGTCAAGGATGGTTGGACCTCGAAACTAGTCGAGTGATATGTCTAGCTTTAGGATTCTCCCATTTTGATGGTTGATTGGTAGATCAACTATTAAAGTAGATAGCCAGTCGGATTAGTTCGTGCCTTAATCGCTTTTGATCTATGTTGCATCTTGCAAAACAATGGTAGGCTAATTTGTTTGCTGAGAGACTAAGCTCAACCAAACGAGTAGAGTTGATGGGAGGTTCGGCTTTATGGGACGACGAGAGGCCAAGCTCCGTAGAACAATTGGATTCGATGGGGGGCAAGGTTTCATAGAACGACGAGAGTCAAAAAGAGGTCAGACTTCATAGAATGATCGAAGTCAAGGGGAGGCCAGGCTCTGCAGAACGTCAGGAGTCAATGAGAGGCTAGGCTCCACAGAACGACCAAGAGGCAACACTCCGCAGAATGATAGTCGTTGATGGGAGGTCAGGCTCCGCAGAACGATCAAAGTCGATAAGAGGCAAGGTTCCACAGAACAACTCCCCTGTAAGTGGAAATGAAAGAGGACAATATGGAGGGTTCTCTTATTTGTGTGTTGTATAGATGGGACATATCACGTATTACAATTTACACATAGTATTTTCTAAGATTGTCGGTGCTCTATGTACAGATAGAGTCTTCTCTACGGCTCGAGCACTTCAAACTGGATATCCTCGATATTCTTGATCGATTCTACCCTCGATCGTTTCTTCGATCTCAATTGGCCTCTAGTCGATCACATAGACCTGTTTCTCCAACATTCACTTGATGGGTTCTACTTTACCTTGAACCTGTTCACTAAGAGATTGGACTCGAACAAATGAAGGGGATCATTGAGAGATTAAACTCAACCGAACAACTTGTTCATTAAGAGGTTGTGCTCAACCACGTAATTATTCCAACTAGGTGGTGTGAGAACCAAATCATGGTCACCTACTAAGCCTCGAAGTCCTAAGAGACGTGAGTGGGGCTGTGACTTCTTTCTTCTCTTTCACCATCGTTCAGGTTACTTTAATCAATCATTTCATGTCTTCGGCCTCGTCAACCTTCATGTACATATCTACCCGTTCCAAGACCTCAATGAAAGTCTGGGGCTGCTCGGCCCTAAACGACCAGGAAAGCTTAGATAGATAGAGCCTTAACTTGAGAGTGGAGAGGGCAATCAAGAGCTCCAACTCTAGGATCTCTGTTGTGGCGGCATTAAACTGTTGAATGAAGCTCTAGGTGGACTCATTCAGTATCTGCCTTACACCGAACAGATAGTAGCTCTCCCTTGTCTAACGTCTGATGACGGCGACATATGGAGTGGGTGACAAAAAGGGCAAAGAGATCCTTGAAGTTGTTGATGGAGACCAATCGAAGTTTAGAGAATCATACCTTCATCAACCCTCGAAGGGTGGTTGGAAAGATGCAGCACATCACTTCCTCAGGTACCTACTACATACTGAGGAGGTCCCGGAAGGCTTGCACATGGTTGATGAGGTCGTTGCTGCCATTGTACGACTCAATTATGGACATCTAAAACCTCTTAATGAGAGGCTTGGTCTGGATCTGTTGTTTTCCCCAACAATGGTGGAGTTACCACCTACTCCTCCCGTATCTTCCTTAGTGCCTTCTTTAGGCACACAACTTACTCTTGAAGTACTGGAAAGCTTCAAATGTCTTGGAAGGCTCCATGGTGAGTCGTGATGATTGGAACTGATTTGCAATGTATGACGTGAAGTTCCTACAGATGATACCTACTGATCTCGTCCACGTAGTACTGCTCACTGGTTTTGGGTTGAAGTATTGGTTGGAAGTTGTCCGTAAGGTCTGCGAATAAGAAAAGAAAGGTCAAAGGGAACTTGATTGGTGTGGACCGGCCAAGGATGTTCCAACGCTCATGTTAGTAAGGAGAGATAATGTTAAAGAGTGAAGTACTTAAATCATAAAGAAAGATCCAATCCTTTTTGCTACCACATTCTATATGATATATTTATACCTGAGAGTGGTAGTTAGAGGCCATCATGAAGCTTGTCCACTGGCTAGGATGTTTTAACGCATGTTAAGCTTTAGTGAGAGAACTATAAGTGGTAGGGTCTGTTGTTAGGAGTATAGGGTATGGTGGGACATGCAAAAGAATATCTTGGTGTGTTTTACGATGTGTAGTGATGATTGTTGGTTACTGTAGGCATGTTAGGCGATGCAATCAAGCATGTCAGTTGTCTCAATTAGGTGTGTCAGGTAATGCAACTTTGCAGGAGTTGCCTTTCTGTTAGGCATGTTGTTAAGGCATATAAAGCATGATGCCTAAAGACTTTGAAGCATCGGTAAAGGGCTTGCGTTATTACCATGGTGGTTGTTGGGGTTTGGTAGTCGGTCGGCCTTAGTGTTGGAGATTACTTATGTTAAACGCTCAACCAACTCTTGTATTAGAAGATGCTTGTACTTAGTACTTGGTCATCCTTAGTGTTAAAAGATGCTTGCGTTGGGTGCTCAGTCGACCCTAGTGCGAGAGTGCTTTGTGTCTTTCAATTGATGGCCTTGAGCTTTTCTACAGTTCGGTCTTCAAGTCAATTACCTAAGTATCTTGAGGCCATTTTCTCGAGACTCTGCTCCCACTTGGAGTGTCTTGAGGCTGATCACTTGGTTATCTTTAGGATGTTCACCCAGGGCTCTTGTGCTTGCCTACTCGCTCGATATTTTCAAGTTGATTGCCAGGGGAAGTTTTAACCTCGAACCGGGTTGTGTGATGATGTGTCCTACATCAAGAATGAGTGTCATTCTTAGACAAATGTTTGCTATTTAATCTATGATTTTGTCACTAACTTATCCATGCATTTGTTGTTGGCTCACGACAAACTCTTCTCAAAAGAAGCCTTGGAATCTCTATGTTGGTTGATAGACCCACTTGTGATTGATAATTGATTTTTTTTGGGTGCAAAAATAAACAAACCTAAGATAAAGCTTAATATATACCACCAAACTTTTGGAAATACACAATCACAAATGAAGTTGAAATCAACAAATAGTCTAGCAAGTACTGTTAGCAAGCATGGAATGCTTTACTACATACGCCATTATAAGAATTGAGGTATGTTTTGTTGCTCTAGACCTTACTAAGAATATGAATTTGACTCTTTCCTTCTATACTGGCTTTGTGAAGTTGGATGATAAATTCCACAACAAATTAGTGGCTTTCATTGGCAGTTTCTGTAAAAATACATATTCCCTAAACCTCTCCCTCCTGATAGATTATTTTTCACTAAAAACTTAAACTATGTATGAAGTTGTACCTATGCGACTATGAGAGCATGTTCTCAATGTATTGTCTCGATAAGGCAAGAAGCATGCATGAGTTTTATACCATGTATGAATTACTTACCTGAACAAACTGTTTCACTAGTTCAGTAGACACTTACAAGGTTTATACGGATAACATAACTTATTTAAACTTTAAAGTCAGAGGTTTGCAGCTTCACAAGGCTAGAGCTTTTATTTGTAGTTGTGTCTTGTAGGCATTCGGTTGGTTTCAGACATTCACCAAATATTCCAATTAATTTGATAGATAACTAAGGTTTAATATGCAACCAATATCTCAACATAGCAAGTAATCACAGCAGAGATATATACAACCATAAATAAAACTTTAAAATTTCAACTAATGGCAAATTATACCCAGAGCTAGATTTCCAATGATCGGTAACATATTACACCAGAGAAGCCCTACCCTTGTGCATTTGTAAAGTTAATTGTTTGTTCAATATATACATATGCATCTCCCTCAAGCATTTGCAAAACCTTAAGGGCAACATGGCCCACTAGTGCTTTAGACTTCCATTATGACCAAATGATATCTCTCTCCCTATCTTAGAATTCACATGCAATGTGTATTCAAATCTTCTTCAATTGTTGAATAGTAACAACCACTATGACTTAATCCAACCATATGGGATCGGCCACATGAATCTTTCTATGATCATAGGATTGGTCTAATTCCTTTAGTCTCCACCATCAAATGATCCATAAATGTGGGATTTGATTCAATTCCACTTTAAACTTTCCAAAGAAAAGTATTTAATAGCTTAATTTTCACATTGTGTTTACTGTTGTGCTTGGAAACTCCTCTCTAATCATTCAAGAAATGTCAGGTGCTTTTTAGTTTTTTTAATATATGTCCACACAACAGCACACAAAAGTATTCATTTCATATGATAAAGTATTTAATTGAGTATACAAGAGTATACACAATGTAGCACAGAATAGTATACCAACTAAGAAAATTAAAAGACAAAAATCAACAGACTGTGATGTGCAATAAGTACCAAGTAGAGCATGGATTGAGAATTTGTGTTATAAAATATTAAATTGTCTTGACAAGTTAAGGAAACAACCTAGTCCTATTGTTTATAGTTAATATTCCGCCAGAATAGTCAAAGACATACAAAGGTCTCCACCCCATTGATGCAAAATCAAACAAATGACATAAAAGAAAATTAAGAAAATTAAGCAAATTAAAAGAAAAATACAACAAATATACAAAGAAACAAAAAGATAGAGTTGGATTTCAGCCTCTCAAAAACTGTTTTCTTTTTCTGAAGAGACCTCCCAAGAAACTGAATACTATGAAATAAGACACTGACTGACAGGACAGAACAAGGATGCAAAGGATGTTGAACTCTGGTGGTGATGGGTTGAGAACTTCGACCACAACTACAGTGGTATTGGGTTAGGTTCTGGAATAAGGTTAGAGGCAAATCATGTGTGTAGTCTTGAATAGAGAGTATGGAATAAAAGATGAAAAGGAAACATTAAAACACAGCGTAGAGACCTAAACATGCTAAACTTATCATTAGTGGAATTTAAATGCTAATTTCCCATGATTATATTCTAAACTATTAATATGCAAAAGGAAAAATGAAATATGTGCTTTTTATTACATTTTGGAAGGAATTGAATATAAATTGTGTGAACGCTATCCTAAAAAATGGAAGAAAACAGCCATATAAATGCTGTACAAATGTTTTTTACAACGCACCATTTCGTTTTGCACTTATATTGTCTTTAAGTGGATGAACTTTATGACTGTTTTAAATGGATCTGGTCTGTGGAAAAATAGCTTGATGCCAGAATGATAAAAAGCTTAACACCTTGTATTTTCGTAGTATGATGTTGACTCGTTGTCATTTGACATAATTTGATTATTTAGGTATTTGGTTGTTTACTTATGATTGTTGCTTATGTAGTTATTTAGTTTATGCTTTTGAATTAAATTACTCGTGGTTGAATGATAATTATGTCACGGTCAAATGAGAATTTTATGTATTCAAGTATGTCTTTTGAATTAATTACTTGTGTTTGAATGATAATTTTATGTATTGAAGTAATTTGATGAATGTTGTTAGTTGCACACATGTCATTTGTTTATTTTTATTTTTATTAAATTTGATTGTTTTTCATTAAATGCCTGTTTAAACTACTGTTTTTTCAAAAAGGCTTTTAGAAGCTCAATCCATATAGAAGCCGTTTTCCATTTTTTAAAACATTGTGTGTGAGTATGATATATTACTTACTAAATTCAAAGTCTTGTTTTGGATGTTTGCCATCAAGATAGAATTTAAAGATCTAAAACTGGATATTTATTTCTCTAGATAGTTGGAAGATTCTTATTTTTTCTACTAAATATAAGGTTTATAAAAGGTCTGTGAACAATCACAATGTATAATGAAGTAAAAATATAATATAATCTGTTAAGATAACTAAGGTAAAAGTTTAAAAAACTAAGTAATCAAGTTGCTGAAGCTATTAATTAAGTCATTTACATGTGAAGAACCAAGTTATTTAAGCTAGTAAATTCTAGTGTGTACGAGACATGCATCTTCTTGCTTCCAAGAGTGAGATTAGTAATGCAGTATAGATATAAATATATGAGTTGTTGAAGTTGGTCTTCTCACTACTAAATTAATGGTGGGGTCCACACCATTTTAACAACATATCTTATTGCACCTTTTTTCTTAACGCCCGTCCTCCCCCATTGCTAAAATAGTTTCAAACCCCTAGGTCATAATTTCCAAACTTCCACCATCTTACTTCCTTTAAAAAGCACTCTATTAACAAGGTGAGTTCCAATCTTTCTGGGGATCTTCTGAATCATTTTAGAGCTGAACTGAACTACTACTTGAGTGACCTTCCAATCCTAGGCCAAGCTATTGATTTCTCTCTCATAGTTTTCTGACAAAGTCGGAGATTCTCTCTTTGGGTTCTTACTCTATCATGTAGTTAGTTGTTTCAGCTTCCACAATGATGAAGGAACAAGATGTTCCTTCTTAACTTCATCTGGGAACCTCCTATAAGTTTAAAGGTGAAAGTCTTCTCTCGGTTAAAAATTCATAACAAGATTCTCTCTAAAGAAAACATTGCCAAAAGAGGTTGGATTGATAGTTTCATTTGCCCCTTTTGCAATTTAACTTTGAAGAGCTGCTCTCATCTCTTCTTGCATTGCCCTTGCACCTTGTATGTCTGGATTTTTATCTATTTACGCTCTAAAAATAATTGTTAGTAATTTCATTTGTGATCAAATATTCTCTTGAATCATTCCTAATAAACTTCACTTAGACCTCAAGTGCTGAAATGTTCTAGTTAACTCCTTATGGTGTATTTGATTTTGAAACAACCCATTTTAAAGGTTCTTCTAACCCAGGTGAAGTTTTTTACTTGATTATTAACATTGATCTATCTTGGACAGAAAGTATTCCGGTTCTTGGAGGGGCGCACTTGGTTTCCTCTGTCAACCTCAAGAAATTTATGGAATCTTGGGATGTTAATGCTAATGTGGTGATACCATATTTCATCCTCTCGTATCTCAACATGTACATCATTGGCCTCTCCAAAGGTAAAAGAAGGCTGAGGCCCATCATGATGGCAGCCGTCTAGCTCAATTTTTTATTTTCTACAAGCAGAACTGTCCTAGCAAAATCCATGCACCAGATCAGGAGGTGGTTTGGCTCGAGTACGGGGGACGAGCTCCTTGGCCACAATGCGTACGAGGTTCTGGGAGTGTCAGAGACGAGCACTTTCTCAGATATCAAGGCTTCTTTTCGGAGACTGGCAAAAGAAACCCATCCTGACTTATCTCCCTCCCCCTCTGCTTCCAGGCGATTCCTACTTATCGTTGCTGCTTATGAGATCCTTTCAGACTCAGAGAGAAGGGCCCAGTATGACTCTTATTTGCTTTCTCACAGAAGGATACCAGAAAAGCAGCCTGGATTGGGCAGGCATGTGTATGCATGCAATTTATCGGTTAACACAACAAAACAAATTGAAGCTGTGGAATGGCTAGAACTCTACAGGCTTGCAATAGATGATATCCTTTCATATAAGAAAGTCACAAGTAACTCTGGTTTTGGTATGATAGAAAATGAATTTTATTCAGCTATACGTGCAGCTTATTATGGTCCACTTATTGAGTCTTTAGATTTCCTTCCTGACTGCTTTGAAGCAGAAGAGAGGTCTGATCATGAAACTTCTGAAGTATTACACCTAGTTTCAGGGCGTGATCTTTTTGGGATGGTTAACCTGGTTAACCATGTTCCTCGGTTCTCACATAACCAGCATGATGGTTTGGCGTTTTTGGATTTCATGAATTCTAGGATTTGCCAATCTGCTAAATGTGCTGGTTCAACCATGAATTTAGCATCTGGAGGGCATGGAAAAATTCCTGATATGCAGGTTGCAAATCATGATGATCATGTTTCAGATGCTTATGATGATTTGGAGTTGCAGATTTCTGGAAGAGTGGTGGCTACAGCTACTAGAATTTCTCCAAGTAACTTATCTTGCAACAATTCTGTAGGTGATCCCCAAGATCACATACGTGTATTTCTTAAATTGAGTGAAGAGCATGCCCATGCCAGCAGGGATGTTATTTCATCTGCAGTTGGACCAATGATCCTTTTGGGAACAATAAAGGGATTGGACACTAGCCCAGAAGAAGGATCATGCTTTGTATATGATAGGAGAAATGAAAAAACTCACGTGATAATGAAACATCGAACATTGATGGTGAAGCACATGTACTGGTACCAAATAGGAGATGAGATTTCAACTTGCGAGTGTCGATGCAGTAGAGCTCATTTACCACCTAGCAAATTTTGGCTATTTGCACCTCGCTGTAGCATGCATGATGTCGGTGGTTGGTATATTGAGACATTTGGAAAGGATAAGAATGGTAGAAATGTCCCATCTCAAAGGCAATGGGATGATGTTGTACAACATCATGAAAAGCGATTGCATCCCGCTATGTACTTGATGGCCCTTGCCTATAGAACATTGGATATCGAAGTCGCAAAGAGAAGAATAGGGACCATAAGAAATCTTATTGAACCAAAGCTTTCTACCATCCTCAGTTGGTGTAAAAAACTGAGATAAGGGTTGATGATGCATTTGGAGTGGCATTATTTACTGATTAGGGAGGATCACATTTCCCTGGTTCATAGAAGGCTCAAATAGTTGGTCTGGTGCTATATGTTATATGTAGTGTGCATTGCAGTCCCCCCATGTGAATCTTCTTCTGATACATGTTTTGTGGCATCCTAGATTTTAATCCTTTTGGCAGCATGCAGCCTTGTGGGACTCTTTTCATATGCTGCATTGCACAAAAGGATGAGAGCTCCAACTAAGAAGAGTGATTATGATAATGGTCTGTTTGGCTGCTAAGAGATGCTCTTCTCTTCTACTCCGGGTTCCATCTCAGTCTCCATTTATAAATCTATTGTTCTTTTGGGAGGGAATAATTGGTGTCATGGGAAGAAGAGTTCGAATAATCCAGGAAAATAGGCCGTCCCTTGTTATTTTTTCCTTTTTCCTCTTTGGACATCCTGTCTGGAGATTGTAAATTACTTTTGGGTTTTCTATATATTAATGAATAAATCCTTCTAAAAGTATCCTAGATTTTTGGCTTATTTCTACATGTTTTTACACTCGGTGCTGTTTATTGTTATACCAGTTCTGATGGATACGAGCAGCTTAAAAAATAGTATAATTGGGTATGACTTGTATTAATAGAATTTTGTTGCCTTTAATTCTACTTAATTGTGATAAGATGTTGTAATTGAGTCGTGATTCCTTGGGAGCTCTTCCACTTCGTTGGGGAGTACCAGGAGGAGATTATCGTGATGTGGTTGGAACAGGAATTATGGATGCTGCGGTAGATTTATTTCTTAATTGTGTAGGTTGGTAGATTTTTCCTAAATGAGTGATTTCATCCCCTTGGGAATGGTCAAAAGGAACTTGGAAAAGATCCAGTTTACCAAGCAAGACTATGACGATTTTCTTTGAAGATACTTTTGATTCTGTGGTTATCGTTCTTTTCTTAGCAGCAGTGGATGGAGGCCCTAAGATCCTGATAGGGTTTATTAACTTAGTTTGAGATCTGGCTATGATGATGGATTTTATTCCTCTCACTTGGATTACTTCGTTTGGATTCCTATCCACAGAATCTATCATGTTGACAGAGTTGTTATAGGAAGCCAAAGGCTCCTAAATGATGTTGGAGGATAGAGCATTGGTTTCGTCTACGGTGATGGTTCCTTTGTCAATCATGGACTATACCAAGTTTCTCAATACCCAACATCGATTTGTGATGTGCCCTCTACCATGGTGAAACTTACAATATGCATTTGTGTTGAAGTCTGGTGGTAAAGGATCTAGTAGATGCAAATTAGGGAATATGATCATATTTTTGATCTTTGGGAATATGGCACTTAAGGTTTCCCCCAAAGAAGTATATTCTCTCCTAAGACAATATTGACATCTATTGGTTGGATTCCTACTAACTAGAATATCTTTAATGTGACACCCATGGTCTATGTGGGTGAGGCACGAGTCCTAGGCTCATATTGGAGGTGTGTATTCTAGGCATGCATTAGAGGCATGTATTCCAAGCTTGTATTTTTAATACTTCTGAGCTTGGAACTTAGTTTTCACTTAATTGTAATTGATGACCATTTTGGGATCCACACACAGGAGGGTATTAAAGAGGACCTGTGGTGGCGCTGCAGAGGAGAAGAAGAATAGAAGTTGAACTAAAGGAAGAAGGAGAAAGGAAAAAGAGAACCCATCAAAGAGGATTTGTGAGTGAGAGAGAGGGTGTGTCTAGGTGAGAGGACATCTACCATATGTCGTTGTTGCTCGTGTTGATGTTGCTGTTGACTTGTTCCCGAGGAGCCACTATTGTCTTCGTTGTTGTCGTTTGCTGCCAAGGAGTCATTGTTGTCGTCGTCATTCTTCATTGAACTACCGTTGCTGTGTTGCATGGGTGTGAAGGTCGATCATCAGTGAATAGTACATCCTACCCAAGATCATCTCTCTCTATTGTTTAATGTATATTATTTGTGTTTGGGATCCCACTAGGATCGTTTGGTGGCAGATGAAACCGTATAAGCTATGGGTTCCAATGAAGGGAATCCATCCCACATGTGTGATTGTGAGTCCATCTTGAGTGGATCAGTATATAGGATGTATGGATGTGTAGATTATAGCCTGGATTTTAGTTTTCTACAAGTTTTGTGTTTGGATCATGTGTTTTTGGTGGGTATTGAGGATTGGATTTAGTCAAGGTGCCTAGAGGGTTTTTACACTAGGGGCGTGGGGGATAGGTGTGTGGTCGTTGTGCGTGCCCCTGACATGTGGTACCAGCACATAATGGTGGCACATGGTCCCATGGGTAGTGGGTTCAACAAGTGTTTTTATTATATTTTGGCAAGTATTTGAGGTGATTTTCTGGTTTTGTTTTGGGTAGTGCTTTTGTGGTATTCTGTAGTGTTTTCAAGATAATTCTAAAATGATTTTTAAAATTACTTTCCAAAAGAATTTGGAAAAGAAATATATAACTTTTGCAGAGATTTGGAAAATTGTTTTATTTTTTTTTATGAAGACAAAAAGATTGAAGCTTCTAACTAACGGACTAGGGACGACTGATACCCTTAGATAGTCAAGAGTTAGTTGTCTAGAATGAACTCTACATGTTTTCCGTACTTTATAGGAACAAAAAAGGATTGTAGTATCGTACTAGCAATGTATGGACATTTGATATTGTAGACAGGTTAGTTAGGAGCTAAGAAGATAGAACCTAGTTGCTGTCGGTGTACAGACAAGTCAGTTAAGAGCAGACAAAAAGGGGAGAGCTGAGAAGTTATTGGACTTGCCAAGCCGACAAAAAAAGATAGAACTTAGTCGTTGTCAATGTACAGACAGGTCGGCTAGGAGTAGACAGAAAGGGAAGAGCTGACAAGTTATCAGACTTGCTAAGCTGACAAAGAAAGATAGAAGTGAGTTGATTGATGAGAGCGATCGCCGCTGTCAGTTTGACGTTGTCTCTTCCTGGGTGTTCCCTGAGCTTTCGGTAAGGCAGGGGTAAATCTGTAATTTTTCCTAATCTCACTAAATTCTGTATGTGGTTGGCTCCACTCCAATGGATGCCTTTGCAAACTATCACAAGGTGCACAAGAGCCTTTGGCAGGTGGATGGGGCTTAAGATTGCTCTATGCATTGATAGGGGTAAAATGGTAATTCCAAATTGAGGTGGAATCCACTGCAAATTGATCACATGATTCTAGAGTGCTATTGGGCTTGACCGAGGATGGAGGGACTCCTTGCAGGCTCTGGTCGACAATCGGAGTGCCATCAACCCTAGGATCGATCGATAGGGGCATTATGGTTATTTTGCCTCGAACTGTCGAATTCTGAAAATGTCCGAGGAAGTTGAATTCCGGTGTTAATGGGGGGTATTCTTGATCTCTCACGGGAGGCCAAGTCTAATAGACAACCTACTTCGGTGATGGATAAGGGTCTTCTTGCAATTTAGGAAATATTAGGGTTTTTCTGCAAATTTTCCCTAGATTGTCCTCTAAGCTTGAACTACTGTTCTACTAGTGATGTTCATGCCCTGGCTAAACCCTCGAAGCATTTTCTTTTCTTTTGACTGCATGTACTAGGGCTTCAGTCAATATAGAAATTATAAGGGTCTCTTTGCAAAATTTCTAGTTTTGACTTATTCGAGAATCTTCCATGGTAATGGATTACCTGATGCTGATCTAGTTCATCAGATATGTTTTGACAGATAGGGCCTGACAAGAGAAACCTTTCTGGTATCTAGAGAAGTCTAGGGACTTATCTGTAATTTCTCAAACTGTTGTAAAAATCCATAAAATTGACCGTCGGAGTCGATCCTGGTAGCGATTCTCGTCCCAGAAACCTTACCTGGGGCCCTGGAGGCTGCGCAGACCTTTCTAGCCTCCCAATTTTCTGAGGGACGATTCTAACCTTCATTGGGTAAATTGCAATTTGGTCCAAATTTTTGCAAATAATTGTTAGGGAGTTGGAACAAATTTTCCAAATTTGTAGGCCCCACTGGCAGTTAATCCTGTCTTGAATGGGTGCATGGAGATTGGTCTTCATCCTTGTATCCTTCATGAAAACTCCTACATCCTCCCTTGCCAACTTAAAACAAAAGGCAAACTCTTCTTCTTTTTTAAAAAAAACCTTCCAACCCAAACGAAATCTCGCTCTCCTCTTCCCCGCGTCCCTTCACCTTCTTCTTCCTCTTCCTCCACCGTGCATGGCTAGGGCTCGGGGCGTGCGGCGGAGCTCGGTGTGGGTGTGACGGCGCAGCGGTGCGGGGCAACGAAGGTGCATGGGCGTGGGCTCCGGCAGGGCTACGTGGGTGCGGGGAGCGGCGTTTGCGCAGGGCACGGGCTCCGATGGGGTCGTATCAGTGGCAGAAATGGCATGTTTCTCTCCCTCGCCTCTAGTTTTTGCTTGCTTGCTCGTTCGTTCTGTGTTTTGCTTTTCCTTGGGTATGTGAGCTTCCTCCCCCCTCTCTTGCTGTCGTTGAGTTGCCCGGTGACGCCAGCGGTGAGGACTCGCTGGAGGAGTGGTCTAGGTGTCCCCATGATGCCGTGGTTGGGCACCGGGAGGTGGGTTGCTACTGCCTCATGCGGCGGTTGGTCGTCTCCAACAGTCGTGCTGGCGGTTGCAGGCTGGCGACGGCGAGTCGGCGCTCCTCCCCCCCTTTGTTTGTTGTATATGTTTGCACTATGTCCCTGGTTTTCTTGAACAGAATCTGAATGATGATGTTAGTATGCCCTAAACTAGCTTAAAGATTGGCTTTTTCTTTCTTGTTCGGAAAATCTCATACAATACTATGGTTGGATTGAATAACATTGTAAAAAAAAACAGAAGCCATTATTTTACTTGGGCGATCATTGCAAAATGCCATTGAATTATGTTCAAATAATATTAAGGAAAGGCCACTGTACTGTAGTAGTCAATGTTTGGATTGCCTTTGAATTTTTGTTTGAGCAAGCACTGTAAAATGCCATAGTATTTGTTTGAGTAACAGTATGAAATGCTATTGACTTTGTGCATGAATAAACCTTGGCATTTGTTTGAATGTTGTGCCCTTAAATACAAATTCTGATTGGCTTGACCATAGTTGTGCTTTTGGTGTGACAGCCTACCTCAGCTTTGTTTTGATAACGTGTTCATTTAAACATGACCTTGCATTTGCAGTCTGATTCTGAGTCCGAGTTTGAGGTGACCCAGGTCAGCGAGATTGCCTCCAGTTCGTGGGCCTAGGGTCATGGGTCCAAATCACGATCTGGGGCTGCCTCTAGTTCACAAGCTCAGGGTCGTGGATCTAGTTCACGATCTGGAGCCACTTCTAGCTCCCGAGCATTGGAGGAGGCAATGGCTAATATCATGAAGCATCTGATTTCCAACCCTACTGTTCCTTGCTCCTCAGGTTGGCGAAATCGGGCGAGTGATGCAGTATCTCTGGACACCGATGCTGGAGCACTTTGAGCGTCTCCCTGGCTTCCTGAAAAATGTTTTGCTGCATCGCACCTTGTTCGGGAGTCTCCTGCGCTTCTGAGCAGTCCATGGTCATTATGAGTTTTTTCGGGTGCTCGCGGAGTAGTGACGACACGAGATCCACACTTTTCACCTTCCCTTCGGCGAGATGACGATCCTATTGGAGCACTGGGCGCTATTGACGGGCTTCTGCTTTGGGAAGGAGCCCATTGTTGGGAAGGCCACCTTAGGATTTGCCAAGGTTCTGGAGCTTCTGAACCGCGAGTGCCCACCACTGACCCGGTCAGCACACTACCTCCGTTATAGCTTGATAAGGGAGTGGAACTTGTTTTTGCCGAACCCGGCGCCAGGATCAAAGGAGGCGGAGTTCATTCTTCGCCACTTCCTAATGGAGCTGATGGCCTTGATCTTCTGTGACACTTCTGGATACCGTGTCTTGATAGATTGGCTAATATATCTCGCCGACCTAGATTACTTGGACTGGTATGATTGGGGCGGCGCCAGTTATACCTACATGCTCTGCGGTCTGGACAACGTCGTAAAGAGCAATCAGCGGTCCCATGAGTCACTCTACCTGCTACTGATAGTAAGATTCTATATTATCTCCTTTCGTTTAAGCAATATCATTATGTTCTGACTTGCTTTTCTCTGTTCGCAATACTGGTGGATGGAGCATTGTATGTAGGGACATTATTTCTTCCACCTCCGCCCCAGACTTCTCCCGATTCCACGACAGTGGTGTGAGTTGGACCATCGTACCGCAGCAGGGGTGTACGGTTACGAGTCTTACCGCTATCCACTAGACCTGCTGTCGATACATGATGTGAGTTTGCAAACACCCCACCTGTTTATGCTTTCTTTGTTTTTTTTTGTTGAATTAATGGATTGACTTGTGTTTTGTTCTGCCTGTACAGGTCGAGCTGAGGCCGTTTGAGCAATACACCGGGCTAGACTGGGAGCCTCTGAACTCCACTCGGACTTACCACCGGAAGCAGATGAAATTCTATAGCTTCAAGAAGTCTGCCTTTTATCTACCTGGCCAAGTTCGTCATCAGTTCACCCTGGAGTTTGACATCCCTCTTCCGCCTCCTACCAAGATGGTGCCTCGGGCCACTACCCGTGTACGGGCTCGCTCTATCGTAATGGAGATCATGGTCTACCAGAGTCGGTATATCCTTCGTCTCGCTAACTATGATGAGTATCAGGAGTGGTAAGAGCGTGCCTGCAAACCATATCTCTTTGAGGAGGACCTCCGCGAGCAACAGCGAGATATGTGGTTCTTGAAGAACTAGACCGAGATAAATTTACTTTCTGCTTGTGGCATAACTTGACTCCATGATTCTGGCTGTTTTGACACAATTGTTTGCTTTTGTTGCACGGTTAGAGGGCAGATTGAGTGATTTCTATGCTTTGATGCGACGAGCCAAGGTATTGTATTCTACCTCCTCTATCTTATGATTTTTGACTGCACATGCCTGATCATACTAATGACATTATCCTCATTTGTAACAGGCCCGGCGGGAAGCTCGCGGGGAGGTAAGTGCTTTCCTGGTTCTGTGTCTATTACTCTCTTCTATAAACATTCAGGACTGACCCTCTTATTTTAGGGATATCAGCTGGAGGACGTCATCCTTGGGAGTAGCGGTGATGAGGCCAACCTCGACCTTGAGGAGGATACTTCCGTCGTTGGGGACATGACAGGCACTTCTCCTTCTGCCCCCTCCTGTGCTCGTGCAGCTTCTGCTGCGACTGCTCGATGCTTCAGCGCAAGGGCAAACGTCGCACCACTCGTACCTCTTAGGGGCAGGATCTAGATGAAAGCGACGATGTAGCCTGGGAGTAGTTACACATTCTAACTTTGTATTTCTTGCAAGTGTTGTAACTTAAACGTTGTTGACTGTAAACTTTGGTTCTGTAATTTGAACTGTCCTTTATATTGCCTTGCTTCTTGACTAAATATTTTCTTCTTTTTGCTGCCATGTTGAGTGCCTTGGATGTGTTGGCCCTGTGCTTTGGGTCCTTTGTGCCAGTTAGGTGAGTTCTGAATAGTAGTGGCTTGGTAGACGAGCCTTGTGCCACATGTGCATGTGACACGCGCGTCTTCTAAACGCACCTCAAATGAAGGTGTAGCTACTAGAAATCCCTGATGAATACGCGTAGGTGGCATGCGCTTCCCCTCAGTACCTCTATTACGGGGGGCAGTATCCCTACCCAATATGCACATGTCATCGGCGCCACCACAACGCATGTGACCTCTGACACAGTCACGGGTCGCCAACCTGTGGCTACCCATAGGCTTTCCTCCTTTAAAATGGGGGCATTGGCTAAACGAGAGGCACACGTTCGCCTCACTCCCTCTGGTCCAGACTACCTCTGTGGCTTGCTCCCTTCTTTCTCTAGCTGACGCCTCCTCTGCCATTTCTCATCCGTCGACGATTCCAGCACTATTCCAACGAGCTCCTCTCTTTCCCCACTATCGGTGTGCTTTTTTTGAGCTGCATGGTGAGATATCAATGGCAATGAGGGTAGGGTCGCTGATCTCGAGCTCTTGACATGTGCTCTTGTGAATTTTCCAGGGTTTCTCGACAATGGTTACTCCGCCCCACTACTCGGACGTACTAGATGCTGGATTGACATGCTTTCTGACAATGACCGGGAGAAGTTGCGGTGCTCGGGGATCTCTGGACAACTCTTGAAGATCAGAGACGTCGAGGTGAGTCGATATCTCCTGTGCGTCGTGGCCAGATTCTGGAAACCAGCCCATCATGTGTTCTGGTTTGGTGGAGAGGAATTGACCATTACCTTGGAGGAAACCAAGTGGATTTGTGGCCTGCTGAGACTACTGGGGTTTCTGATCTTTATGCGCCGAGATGGGTATGCATCCATCCTTTCCTAGTTAATTGGTTTAAATAATACATAATGCAAGAGGCGCTTAATTTGTGCATATGGCTACAAACCCATGCTCTACCTAGATTACTTTGATGAAGTGATCATGAGGCGCTCTGTACTGGGCGATGATCTATGGCTGCACAGCTTTGCCCTCCATTTTCTTGGGGAGCTCATATTCAGCCATGGTCGGGTGACAGTAGCAATCGAGGTGGATGAGATCGCTTTGGCAATGGTGAGCAAACTGATTGATCTAGCTCCTGTAATACTGGCAAAAACTTATCGAGGCTTGGATCGTGCCCTTCACCAATGCCACCATTTCTACAGTTGTGGAGCATTGGTGCAGGTAGTCTTGAATTCTTCTAAGATTGGTGCATCATTGTTTACTGACTCAGTGCTTTGACAGGTATGGCTGGTGGCTCACATGGGAGTCAAGGTCCTGCGTCCTCAGAGGCCAACATTTGAGGCTTATAGCTAGAGCCGACATGCCCAGATCATTTCTAGTGCACGGGAGTGTGACCATGCCCGCCCGAGAATTCGACATGGAGTCGCATCAGAGGGAGGAGGCCACATCCATGCTAGAATGCTGAAGGCACAAGATAGGATAAAACAGAAAATTAGAGTCGCCACCTAGTCTTTTAAGGAAAATATGAGGAAAACTACAAACAAACTAAAAAAAGAATGAATGCATGAGATGCAAATGAAAGGCCAAATGCCTACAAATTAAAGGATGGGTAAGGATTCCTGTTACGCATGGAAAAGGTATTAGGCACTCCCATACGCAAGAGAAATTCAGCCTTTTAAGTCTGATTCACTTGCTGAAGGCTGAATGAATGCTTGCTAAACCTAGATTGTGTTCTAATCATGCTAATATGAATGCCAAGTTAAGATCAGATGATTGTGCAAGATGCATGCGAAAATTACGAAGAAAACCACACGAAATGACGGAATAGTGACATATGAAGCGATAAAGAAAATCACATAAAATGACGATGTTTTTTGAAAGAATGGCCTAGGAAATCATACCAATCTCAAGAGAATCAAAAATGCGATCGACCCAAATCATCAAAATCATAGAAAACATCATGGAAATCAAAATGGAAAAATTGCAAAGAAGTTCATGCAAAACAGGCAAATGGTGACATATGAAGAAAATCACATGAAATGACGATATTCCTGGAAAGAATGTTCTAGAAAATCATACCGATATCAAAAGAATCAAAAGTGGGGCCAACCTAAATCGTCGGAATCATGGAAAGTGTCATAAAAATAAAAAAAGGTAAAATAATTTGCGATTGGGCCAATGTGGGCCTTTTGGTCAATTAATGTATGCCTTCGGGCAATGAAATCCAAATCAAATCAAAAAATCCGAAAATATGGAATAAAGGGAATCAAATTAAATATCAAGTGAAGTAATTTGAAAATGGATTGAAGAAAAATCCACGGAAAAACACATGGGATGTAGGCTTGCCCAAAATAGATGAAATGATATGCAAGTGTAATGAAAGCCAAGCAAAAATGTGTGAAAGTGTACCTAAATATATAAAGGATGCTGGGGAATGATTAAGACATGACTCGGTGCAAAAACTAACATGCATGTACGTGAATTGATGGCATAGGGGCAATTTGGTAATTTCAGGAGGCTAAATGTGACAAATGTGTACATAGGCATGATGCAAGGTCAAATGTATGCAAAATGTCAGGAAAAAGTTATTTTCAAGAAAACATGAAAGGGACATGGTTTTAAAAATAAGAAAATGATGTAAACATGGTAAAGGACAAGTGCAGGGACCAAAGTGCAAAATTCACAAAAAAGGGGAAAGCCTGATTGAAGTATATTCAGTGACTTTTACCTTAGTGTGTAGATGATGAATTAAATGAAAATGTGGCATTGTGATGTGAGATGTGTGAAAATTACATCTTGGTAATTTCTTGAGAAGTCAGGGTCTAATGTGCAAAATTAACACATAAAGTGCAAATGTGACCAAAATATGAAATCAAAGATCATTTTACAATGAAAACATGATTTTTAAGTGAAAACTATATTTAAGTGTAAAATTATAAATAAAAGAAGTGAAAAATGTCACAAATGGGTGTGAAAACAATTAAAACCTTAATTGATAAATTTGAAATTAGTCTAAGGGTCTGGATGCAAATTTCCTATACTCAATATTTGTATGCTATGAACTCAGGGGTTACATGCAAAATTCCAGTGCTTAAATGTGATGAAAATTAAACTTTTATGATATTCAGTGTGATTACAAAGTTTTTTAAGGGTTTGAATGCAAATCTCATAGAGAAAACTCATTTTAAAAAGCTCTAGGGGCATGATGCAAATTTTCAAGACTTAATTGCAAGGGAAAAGGTGAATGTAGGGGCTTAAGGGTGAGAAAACACATATTAATGCAATAATCATGAAAAACAAACTTGCAGGGGACTATATGCAATTTTTACAGAAATAATAAAAGAAATAAAAAGTTATTTAAAACAATAGGGGTTTACACATAAAAAGCAGGACCTAAAAGTAATGAAAGGAGGATCTAAGTGTAAAAAAACCTAAACTAATGGACCTAATCTAAATCCTTCTTCTTCGAAGTTCACCGGTGGATCATCAACATCCTCACTCCGGTGACTGTCCCGTGGCGTTGTAGCGGCGGAAGATGGTGGGCAACGGTTGGGGAAGCCTGAGGGCAGCACAGTGAGTGTCCCCAGGGCGTAGGGCAGGGTTAGGGCGGCCTAGGATGTCTCCTCCACCTCTGGCTCTGGTGAGACGTCCACCAACACTAGGGAAGACGACGGTAGGGTGGCTGCGGCGCTCCGGTGACTGAAAGGCACAAGCGAAGGTCGGAGGAGCTTTAAGGCGGCACGAGAAGGCTTCTAAAGGCATCAGCGAGGGCTGGGGATGTTTGGGGGGTTCCATCCATCCCTTGTGCCAAAGACAACCATCACGGAGGTTGGGGTGGCGCTCTAGGCTCTTGAATGGTGGCGCGGCTGCTTGGAGAGGTTCATGGTAGTGCAGCGAAGCTTCTAGAGGAGGTGGTGTGGAGGGGGCGTGACCGGAGGCTTCCAGCAGCTTCCACGGCGACAGTCGGCTATTGACGGAGCGACGACAGTGTTTTCAAGCACGGGAGGCTAGAGGGAGTCCTTCCTGAGTGAAGGGAACCCAGGGAGGAAGAGGAGGAAGGAGGGAGAGAGGCTTCAGGAACCTCCTCCCAGTCTAGGAGGCCAGCGGCCTCACTAGTGGTGGTGAACCCACCACCAAAGGGAGGAGAGACGACACGTAGAGGCGGCCCACTCCATTAAATCACGACTCAAAGGGCTATGACTGGACTGGACGGAGCTAAAGGATGATGATTCAAGGCTAAGAAAGAAAGAAAAAAAAGGGATTACATGAATGGGGTCTCTGTCCCTTCCGACGAGCAACGACGGCGCTCTCTAGGCGACTGCTTCAGCGATAGTGGCTGGGGCTTTTGACGGTGAAAAGGCTGGAAAGGGAGCTCTAGATGGCATGGATTGCTGGGCTCTCTCTGGGGTTCAAGTGCGAGGTTTCTCAATGGATTCAATCACGTTGGGAGTCGGGCCTCCAGAATTGTCAACGGCTAGTCCTTTTAGACTCCGACGAGGTCTCTCCGCGTCGTTGATCCTCCTCTAGTGGATGGGCGCCTTTGGATTGGTGTGAGCTAGAGGGGGGAATTATCGGAGATCCTAGGGGTCGAGAGATATGCACCGGAGATGCTGGGATGCTACCAGAGATGACGGGTTGACTGTCGGACATTGCGGGTGTCGCTGGAATTATTTTTTTTCTTTCCTAAGTTTGTGATTGAAAGGGATATGGGGTTTGTGGGCTGGATTTGGGCCTGGTAATTGGGCTTTGGATTTTAGGGTTTTTTAGGTTTTTGTTTGGAATTTAAGGAAATTTTAGGTTTAATTAGGTTTTGTGATTTTAATTAAATTTTTTATTTTGTGATTTAAGATTTAATTAATTGATTTTAAATTAGGTTTTTTTTGGACTTTAATTAGAGTTTTGAGTTTAATTAATTGATTTTAATTTAGGGTTTTGGGTTTAATTAAGTGACTTTAAATTAGATTTTTTTGGATTTTAATTAGGTTTTTGAGTTTAATTAAGTGATTTTAAATTAGGGGTTTTAGGGTTTTGAGTTTAATTAAGTGATTTTAAATTAGGGTCTTTTTGGATTTTATTATTTTAGGGTTTTTCTGAATTTAATTGGATTAAAGTTTTATGTTTGAGTTTTAATTTAGATTTAATTAGTTTTTTACTTGATTTAAATAGGGGTTTAATTAAATGTTGGTTTAATTGGTTTTTATTAGGGTTTTCACTTAGATTTTGATTTCATTAGTTTTTTGCTTGATTTTCGTTTGGATTAGGGTTTCTTTTTAATTAGATTTATTTTTTACTGGATTTTATTGGGTTTTACTTGATTAGGGTTTTTCACTTAATTAACTTGGATTAGGGTTTTCACTTAATTAACATAGATTTTAATTGGTTTAAATGGGCTTTATTTGGTTTTGGTTTTAATTAGGGTTTTCTCTTAATTAATTTGGATTTTAAATGGTTTAAATGGATTTTATTTGATTTTGATTTTAATTAGGGTTTTCACTTAATTAATTTGGATTTTAAATGGTTTAAATGGATTTTATTTGATTTTGATTTTAATTAGGGTTTTCACTTAATTAATTTGGATTTTAAATGGTTTAAATGGATTTTATTTGATTTTGATTTTAATTAGGGTTTTCACTTAATTAATTTGGATTTTAAATGGTTTAAATGGATTTTATTTGATTTTGATTTTAATTAGGGTTTTCACTTAATTAATTTGGATTTTAAATGGTTTAAATGGATTTTATTTGATTTTGATTTTAATTA
>JAMKQA010015909.1:0-16793 GCA_024699735.1 Posidonia australis
TGGCATGGCATATTGTCCTCGGGCGTATGTATAGCAAAGGCTGAAAAGCCGACATTTCATAAGCAATAGAGAAACCAATAGAAGACCGATTTATTCGGGCGCACGAGGGTACCTAATACCTTCCTCGTGCGTAACAGGGATCCTTACCTATGTTTTCTGGTTCATGACATGTTTTCCCATTGCATGACTTGCATGTTTTATATGGTTTTCCTCGTCTTCCATTTTAATAGACTAGGTAGCGACTCCTGCATTTGTATATTATTTATTTTTGTTGTTTTTACCGTGACTTTGCCGACTTTTGCATATTTTGCCATTCTTGCCGGCATGGTTATACATTCTTTTTCATTACAGGAATCCGTCTTCCATGCAATACTTGACTCTCTTGAGGGGTTCCAACTCAATTCATGTAAAACCATGCTTTAAAATAATAAATTAGGTCTCATGCCCAAAACCACACACAATCAATCATCTTATTCATTTATAGGCTCTGAAACCCTAAAACCATGCCCAAATCCATTTATTTGGGTTTTATATTACTCCATGTTATTTGCATGGGGAAAACACCACTAATACATGTTCATTGTTCATTTAAAACCTTTTATTTCCATTATTTGTGCCCATTTATTCACATGGACCAAGGGATGAAAATGGCAGACCGAATTGGAACTCGGTATACCGAAAATCACTGATTCGGTATACCGAATTCCTTCGGTATACCGAAACCCCTTGTTTCAGTCAACCGAAAGATTTCGATTTGTCGAAACCAGGGATCCTGGCTTAATCTGTCAGGATTTCGGCATACTGAATGAGTTCGGCATACTGAATTCCTCGCAGACAGGGCACACCCCTGTTTCGGTCGATGAAAATCGTCTGAAGTGGGAGCCTCAATCAGACCTCCCAAACACACATCACAAATTACCATTAAATCATGAGGTGTAGACCCTTGAGTTTACTTCAAAACCCCTCAAACCATTTGTCAATCTATTAATTATGTGATTCATACAAAAATTACAAAGGGGAAGAGCTCAATTTAACCTACTGTAGCTTACATCCCAAATCTCGTTTAATCCCACAAATTTTCCATCCTAACCGCATGATATCTAAGTTTCCATGCATTCAACTCATTTTCATCAATTTTCCTATTTTTCTACGATTTTACATGCATTTTCTCATTATTTTCAAGGAAACAAAGGACGGAAGGAAAGGAAGGGTCGCGTACCTCTCCGGCGAGCTCCACCACACCCTGGCGTAGCCTCGACGAAGCTCTGGCAATCCTCGGCCTCCCGCGGACGCACTCGCACCCTGACCTTCCTCTCTCTCCTAGCTTGCGCGCCCCCCGTTCTCTCCTCCTCCTATCCTTTCTCGCTATTTCCTCCCCTGCCCACTCCTGCCTTCCTCTCTTTATCCTCTCCTCCTCCCACGTTGCGTCGGCCGTCCATCACGTCGAAAGAGATGACGAGGTACGGGCCTCTGTTGCTGGTGGCACGGGTGTGTTGAAGACGACTATGTATCCTTAAATCGGACTCCACATTTGTCCCAAATCACAAACGGATACACAAAAGGCCAACCAAACTCTCATACATCCAAGAAATAACAGATTATTCATTAATAAATCATTTATACAATATTACAATTAATTACATGATTTACAAGCAAAAATGGATAATCAGGCCCAGATGTCACACATTTTTAAATCAATTTTTATTACATGTGAAGTAATTTTAGTAACCATATACTTCTTTGAATTCTTTATTCTCTTTACCAACTCCAAGTGACTAAATTGATAAGATTGATTATCATCATGTGATGAAAAATATACTGCATATGTTTATTTAAGGCCGTATGTTTGTGGACTCCCAAATCTTAGGATCTAGTTAAAGTTGTTATTGCAAGGAATTCCTTCAACTACCCTACAATGTGGACTCTTGCTTGGAGCTACCACATTGTTTAGGAAACCAACTCTCATAACTACTTAACAATAGGATAAGGCTCCAGAAGCACACAACTCGTATATCTCTTTTGAAGAGAAGATAGTGAAGTCCATTGTGCTCCTCCTCCCAAGCACCCCTCTTTTGCAAGTAACTGCTTCCTTTACTACCTATTCCTCTCTTCTCCATCTTCCTCTTCTCAATCACCCCTTCTCTAATAGCTACTCCAAGACACACTCATACATTGCTTCGGTAGCTACCTACGTTGTCTAAGTCCTACACAGCTCGATGCCTCTCTTCTTTGGGACCTCTACTGTTGTCAATGCTTGCTCCTCTGATAATCACCTCATGGTGGGAGAGAGAGGACAATCGATGACTAGTCGAATGAGATTTTGCAAGAAAGGAAGAGGGGAAAGAGAGGGATTAGTGAGAAAAAAAACAAATGATGGCATGAGATGTAAATAAACATTGATTGTTTTGTTAAAATATTGAATTGCTATGGACAATCCGTCCAAAAAACATGAAACCGATCAACTCATGAATCTCTTCTTTAGCTATAGTGCTTGAAGCTTGGTCGACATACCTAAAGTGCTCTGAGTAGAGTCGTTTGTTTTGACTCTTTTGCTCTACATGCATTGAATAGTTGCGGGAGCTGGTATATCCAGCAAACAAATGCAGTCTAAGTTGATATCTTGAATCCAAAATTTTGAAATATTCTAAAATTTCATTTGTCTTATTGTCTCCTTTGATATCACCATATATTTACTTCATATATATAATACTCAACTAAGATCAACGTATCACGAGAGTTTAGCATAGATGCCAAAAAAAATACCATAGAATTAGCACACCAATATTTATAAAATTTTACTATTATTTTGATACTCATTTCAGAAAATAGATAAAGTTGAACTAGTATACATGGTCTTCAACTTCAAATGAACTTCACGTGTACGAGAAAAGTAGTAAATTGTTGAAGAACACGAAGTCTTGGAAAAGTATTTGTGACACCATAGAAGAATCTCAAATAATCATAAATAAACTTTGCATTGTTTCATTCATCTTCATTAGATGCAACTTTGAAGTTTGTATATATCAACTTCTTTCAAATGTTGAAAAGTCTCTTTGAATTTTAAAGCAATTAGTAACATCAAAAAAGTAAAATTCCAACTTATCGGAACATCTAATCCAATACTTTTATTTAGACGCTTCACTTAACTAGAAGCTTATTTAAAAGTTTGCAATATTAAGGTAGAGGATTTCACGTATTTTACACACTCTCAATTTTGCTAAAATATCTTTTATGATATCAATTCCTTCTTGAACAATCAAATTCACAATATGTACAAAGCATTTATCATGAGACAAATCACTAGTAGCCAAAGTTTTGAATCAAGCTTCACAATGAGATCTCTAACTATAACATTATTTGTGTAACAATTATTTAAGTAATACACATAAGTTTCTTATCAAGATTCCATTTATATAATTTTTCTGTTATCATCTTAGGAAATGTAAGTGTAATATGAGGTAAACGAACAGCAAAGATGTTAAGAATTATATTTTGCAATTTTCAACCATCATCATTGTAGTGACGAGTAAGAGTATAGTAAAAATTATTTTGGATGATGTTCACAAGTTGCTTGTAAGACTAACACGACACGGAAGGACATCAATCACCACATGCAACTTCTCTTTCTCCTTCTCATAATTTTTCAAACGATCCTTCTTAATTGTGTTGCGAGTGAACATTTTAAAAAGTGATTGAAGATTTTTACTATATTCTTTAAACCTAGAATGATCCCTAATTGAGAAAGGATACTCATGAATAATGATCATATGAGCAAGATCCCTTCTGCTTCTTTATTGGTCAAATTCAAAGTCTTTATATCCATTGACACGTTCATTTTCTTATCCCTTTTGACTAATACTTTTCTTTTAAGTTGCCAAAACATGTGGATGTTTAAGTATCAAATATTTCTTTAAATGATTAGTCCCTGTACTTGCTTTTCCTATTGAATTCTAATTGCAATAGTTATATCTAGCCAGGCCTTTATCACTAGTATAAGTGAAGTGATTCTAAGCATTTGAGGTATGTTTTCTTTTTTCCTAATAATCTTCAAAGGATGGTTCTTTTATCACAATAAGAGAAACATTTGATTGAGTTTTCGCATCATCAACATTGACTTAAGACATTGTCTACATAAGAAAAAAAAAAGATGTTTAAATTCAATTTCTATCACATGTTCAAATTCAATTAAACACTTTACCGAATTCATAAATTTCAAAGTGCAAAAACAATGCAAACACTTTATTGAATTAAAAAATTTCAGAGTGATAAAATTGTACAAACATTTTATTTAATTCAAAAATTTTAGAGTGAAAAAGCAGTGTAGACACTTTAATGGTTCAAAAATTATAGAGTTTGCGGTAGTTCAAATTAATTGTTAAGTTTAATGGATGAAGTTGCAAAAATATTTGAAGTAGGATGGAAGTAGATGTAATTGATGTGTAAAAATATTCATTGATGGAAGTGGAGAACTTACCAGACGACTATGTGGTAAGGCCAAGTGGAGAGGAGGACGCAGTTATAATGGTAGAGAGGAGGACACGACGATGGTGATGGAGATGACGTGGTGGTCAACAACAATGGTGGAGAGGTTGAGAGGAGGAGGTGGTAGTGACGATGGAGAGGAGGACATCACGATAACGGTAGAGAGGAAGACACAACAATAGTGGGGAGGAGGAGGTGGTGGCGGGCAATGGTAGTGGATAGGTTGAGAGGAGGTGGGGGAGAGGTGGCATCGACGAGGATGTTGAGAGGAGGATGGAGAGGCGAGGACGAGGATGTTGAGAGGAGGTGGGGAGAGGAGGAGGCGACTGTTGATCTAGGAATGGGAAATAGGAAAACAGACTTAGGGTTTTAACTTTTAACTTAAAATATCATTAGGGTTTTAACTTAAGTATTATTATATATTTAAATATAATTATTATAATATAGTTGAAGTCTATAGGTCTAAGTATTTTTGGACACAGACCCCTATCGACTAAATAAGTGGGTCTATGAGTCAATGAGTCTTATTTTGTAAACTTAGACTCTAATTTCATGGATTTAGACTCAACCCATTGCCTGACCTACTCCTCCCACATCTTACTTGGGCGGTGATAATATTAACAGGGAGAATTATTATTCTCCAACATGGCTGGAGGGCTTTCGTTGAGTGACACAGCTAAGGCCCATAAAAAGCTGAAAAAAACAGGGCCTCTTAACACATATAAGGCCCATAAAGTGCATAACAAAAAGGGGCCTCTTAACTTCTCGGAATGTTAATATAATAGTAGAGATACAGAGGTCCACACCCAACCATCCGCCAAATCAGCAAAGGAATGGCTAAGCTCATAGGCCCATGTCGAAGAAAGCAAACAAAAAGGAGGAAAATAAGAAAGAGAGAAAAGCAAACAACGGCAACCGAACGAGCTAAAGGGTTGCCGTTGCTGCTTCTGGTTCTATGCGTCGCGATGCGATGCGGTTCGATTCTAGCTGTTGTCTTCTCCTGAAAATCCAACGCTTCACCTCCATTCCCATGTCACGAGGAGGCGGAGGACGAGGTTCGGGGTACCCATGGCGCCGTCCACTCTGCCATCGATCCACATCATCGGACGACGGCCAAGACCAAGACCAGGGCCGCGACTTCGCAAGGGTATCCCCACCTTTCCGTTCCAGACCACCTCCTCCTCATCTGTTCCAGCAGCAGCATCCGCCACCCTCGTCTTCCCGTTTCTACCAGCCGACGCCTCGACCACCGCCGCCAACACGGAGTTACTGGCGTCCTCCACCACCACCGGTGTTCGAAGGTGGTACTCCTTCCGCTCATCCTCCGCAGCAGTATGTATATCAGCTTCCGCAGGTGCCTCCACCACGGGGAGTGTCCCGTCCGGTACATGGCTACCATCGTCCCAGGCCTCCGGATTTTAGGAATTGGGTGCCCTCCAAATCCCAACCGCCACCATACTGGGGTATATACTCCCTTTTCTGTCTTTCTGTAGTGTGACGATCAACTCAAGTTATGTCAACTTAATTTGCCATTTTTACCGTGTGTAATGACAAGAGCATGAAGTTCCAATCCTGCATTGTTGTCATGATTTGGTTTTTAAATGGTTCGAAACGGAATCTTACTTCAATTTGCATACTTTGCTGACATCTACCGATAAGCAAAAGGTTTCAGATTAGATGGTCAATAGGTTTAAGAATAGCTAGTTGGTCAAGTGTATGATTCATTGGATTACGACCATAAAACTCTTGAACTTCATTGGAGCTCACGAATAGTTCAATATTCCTTCTGTGTCTGGCGATCAGTCCTCACGCGTGCTTGCTAGCAAGTAATATTTGCATTCTTTAGACTCTTTTAGTCCAAGCCTTCGTTAAATGTTTTGTTTAACCTTCATAATACGGCAACCACCAAACCATATAAGTTAATTAGGTTCCTGTCATATAAGCATATGGATTGTTGATGCTGATTTTTCAAGCACATGTAATAGTTAATATAATAACTGTTACAGTAAGATTTTCTTAGTCACATTGGCTTGGAATTTACCATTAGGTTGCCTGATTAAACATTGCTATTATCATTAATTCATTTTGCAACAGTAATGATGTATCTCAGGCTTGTCGTATTTGACTTTTTTTCCTTTAACATATATCTCCTCTTTTGGTCCTTCTCAGAACGTTTCAGATTGCTTTCTTACAACATTCTTGCGGACTACCTTGCTAGGGATCATCGATCAAAACTCTACTTTCACATACCCCCAAGTATTTTGGATTGGGAATGGAGAAAGAGGAAAATCTTAATTGAAATTGGATTGTGGTCTCCAGATATTATGTGCCTTCAGGTTTGTTTGGAACAATTACCTCCTTCCAAGTTATGCCTCTGAATATCATATATTCTCATGCTATATTGTACAGGGGATGACATTTTCAACCACAAGTTCCACAATTATGCTTGTTTAATTTCACTACCTTATGAATTTTACAAAGTGAAATATGCTCTAGCTGGAAATATGCTTATAAATCATAGTTATGATTGTTTATGGCATCGATATTAAAAAAATTCCTAAGAAAATGTTACATTCAATTAACAGAACAGATATCTATGATAATATATCTACAAGAAAGAACAGGATTCCAGCAGAGAAGAATTCAAATGGGTCACATAAAGTACCCCATTAAATGCAGTCCTCAGTCTTTGTCGCCATGTCCCCACCTTTGTCATTTGACAATATCAAAACAAGCAATTTGTTAATCTGTTTTCTAACAAAACAATTTTTTTTGTTTTTTTCAGGAGGTTGATAGGTTTCAGGACTTAGAGGAAGAGATGACTATTCGAGGATACTGTGGCATTTGGAAGGTTGGTTTCATGGTTTTTCTTGTGGATTTTTTTTTTTTGGTTTCAGTGTTTCTTCAGAATGTGATACAAATGGAATTTGGAAGGGAGTTAGTACTCTTAGTGTATCATAATAATGTTACCCTTTGGCATGCTAGAAATTCTAGTTGCCAAGACATTCTTGTAGGCCATAATTAGATGATCAAGGTTAGGAGGAACCATGAAACACCAAGGCAAGGTGTCTCTTTGTCAAGGGTCATCCATAACAGGAGACTTCACATCCACATAAAATCCATATCTACCTGATACTTTCAAGGAGTTATCTAAAGAATATCCTGAACCCTATCTGCATGTGCAGATGCGCACTGGCACTGCTACCGATGGATGTGCAACTTTTTGGCGGACTAATAGGTATTTGTTGTTTTCCTTATACAAACTTCCATGACTTTGGGTAACTGGTTTACAAGATTCTTGTAGACAATATTTTTCCAGTTCCAACTCTTGTTATATTCTTAAATTATCAGTTATGGTTGAAGTTAGAGAGAATTGTGCAATTGCCTGCAGAAGGATGCATTTTGAGACTTTAAGTGAGTAGCTAGGATTACGCTATGATTCTCAGCCACAGGCACAAGTATTGATTAGTCGCAAACATGCAGAGTCTTTCATGTTTTTGACCTTTAAAACTTCGACACAAGAATATTGTCTATATAACTACAATATATAGATATATATAGTATGATATGTCGTAGAATAATAGAAACATCTTTTTATCAAAGAAAATGAGAAAATTTAATTTCATGGTGTCCTAACGCATTTGAGCATGTAGACACATATCAACATCAGTGTCATGTCACCACGTAAGTCTTTAGTAGAAGCCAGGAAAAAAAACATGAACCTTGATCACCAGTCAGCCAAAGCCAACTCATGGGCAGTAATTATGCAGTTTATTAAAGTGAGAGAGGTGATTATGACTTTTTATTTGATAGTATTGGGTTTGATATGGTCCCTTTCTCTCAGCAGTTTAGCTTTAAGGGGAACATTTTGAGATGTCCGACAAGGCAGTGAGACTATTCAAGACTAAGTGTAGTACATTCATGATCAGATGCATTTTGTGCATGCATAATTCATGCATCCATTTGTGTATGTTCTTCAATGATTTGTATGTCATTTTCTATAATGTTTCTTTTGAAGTGATTTTTCTGATGATGTACTGGCTCCTATTTCCAAACCAGATTTCAGTTGTGTCATGAAGAATTCATCGAATTTAATAAACTGGGACTTCGAGATAATATTGCTCAGATTTGTGTTTTGGAGGTACCATGTTTTAAGATTTTCTTTTAAAGATATCGTGAACAGAGAATTTTCTACATTGTGGTTTTGCTTCAACCTTTATTTAAGTTGATGGTTTATAAATAGTTGTTTCTACTTGTGATATAGAACAATTCCTTTTTCTTGGCCAGTCACGGGCTCAAGGGCATGTTGAACCAGGATCTTCGTCTTCTGGAAGGTAGTAATGCTTTACCATGTATATTACTAGTACCTTATTGCTAGCTTTTTTTTGAACAGCTAACTCAATTTCTTGTTAGTGTGTGCTGCAAAATCTCATGTAAATGCATTTGTATAAGTGAATATTAATACATATATATGACAGTATTGAAATATCTCTGCAGTCCTTGTCAATCTCAAGAATCTAATCAAGTTGTTGTATGTAACATTCATGTGCTTTACAACCCAAGGAGAGGAGAAATTAAGTTTGGCCAGGTATTTTTCTTCTCAATGGTGGTTTGGTATTAGCATCCCCGTGCTCTCAGCAGAAATGACAACATGACCAACTCAAACAAGCTGGATTTTGTTCATGTTTTAGTTTGATTTGAATCTGATTTATTCTTTCCAAGTTCAAGGTGCAGCTTATTAAGTTTAATTTCTTGAGTTTAAATTGACTAGCTTGGTGGGATCAAAATCTCCTATCAAATGCGGAATATAACAAACATGCACACACAAAAAGGAGAACATACTCTCCAGGAATTCAAAATCATGGAAAATCCAATAGGAAAAAACCAGGGGATGATGAAAGGAGAGCGTTTCACCATTAAAAGCTGGATTTACAGATAGATTTGCCATTAGATGCTGGATTAGATAGATTCACCGTTGGAAGCTGGATTTGTAGATAGAGATCTTAGCCTCAAACCCCATGAACACTCACTCTAGCCTCACCCCTGCTCTCAGACTTTTCTCCGTATTAATGAAGCTCTAGTCCCTCTAGGAGGAGGCAGTACATGAATATATATGGGTGAACCCTAAAATCCTAGGATCTGCTTACTCTTTTACGTAAAATTCATGTTCCTATCTAATGAGAGTTAACCTCACTAGATCCATCCTATTTAGAACCACAACCAATCCAAGAAATTCTCTGTATCTACCAGCTAAATTTCAACACAATCTTATAATCGAACTGTGAACTACATATTTCATCTTTCTTGTACTTCACATTTAGGCTTGCTAACTTTCATTTTTTGTATTTCACTAAAACTTCCCTTTTTTTATTTCATTAATAAGTGGCTGACTGTTGGGTAATTATGTCAGCTCATGTGTATCAATGATGCTCGGAGCTTGATCAATAAAAGCTAGTTGTTGCCATCGTTGGCTCTTATATTCCTTGAATCAAGATTCAATATCAAAGTTGAAAAAACCTCAGTTAATTTAGCAGATGTGGTCTTTGTTTCTTAAAAGAATTTTGCCATTTTCCTCCCTTTGTGGGTGAGGGGTTTGATTTTTTCCTGGTTTTTGGTAACTTACACTGTTCACATACCACTTTACTTATTCCAATATTTATTGGATTGTTTTCTTTTGTGTCTAGCATTTTCTCACTAAATGAAATAGTGGACTAGTTTAGATAAATTTGGCCTACTTGAGAGCATGGTACCAAATGTTTATGCGTGTCACCGAAATTTCATCGACACGTGTCTTATTTTCAATTTACCGATACGACTCTGACACGATGTCGAAATAGAAGTTTTCTGAACAAATATAAATTTTTTTTACCGTGTTTCCACCGACACAATTCCCGATATACCGATATTTTTCCGACACATGTCTGTTTTTCAACTTATCGAAGTTCGACACGAAATCGACATTTAGAACCATGCTTGAGAGTGAAACTTCCAACAAAACGAAATATTGATTGGTTGATTAAAAATTATTGTATTTATCCGAGTTTGCTTATTCCAATATTTATTGGATTGTTTTCTATTGTGTCTAACATTTTCTCATTAAGTGGAAACAGTGGACTAGTTTAGATAAATTTTTCCTTCTTGATAGTGAAACTTCAAACATAATGAAATATTTATTGGTTAATTAAAAATCGCCATATTTCTTGACAAATTTGTTTCATTTTGTGGAAATTTTCCTTGAGAACGTTTTTTTGCTGTTTTTGGAGTTGTAGCACATCACTTTACTTGTTGATATTTTGTTTATTATACTTCTAAAGGTCAGAGTACTTCTAGATCGAGCTTACTCTGTTTCTAGGCTTTGGAACAATGCCCCAGTTGTAATTTGCGGAGATTTCAATTCCGTCCCAAAGGTGAAGTTCACTCTTTGCTCCTTTTGTTAAGGGAATGTTATAAAGATAGCTTCTAGTTTTTCCGTTATTGCACAAGATCTTTAACTCTTAGACTGGACTTCTACATTGTTCCTTTTCATTGCAGAGCCCATTGTACAATTTTGTAGCAGAGCAAAAGGTAAATGTGCTTCTTCTATCTTACTATTACCAGCAAAACAAAGCAATTATTTTCAACATGATCACAAGTAACTCTGTGGCATTTTTGTATCACAGATAGATCTGTATGGACTTGCTAGGGATCAGGTTTCAGGACAATATTCTGCTTGCATTTGGGCACCACGGCCTTATCCGGATTATGGCCGGCATAGGTAACATACGTGGCTAGTAGACTATTTAGGAATTGTTGATGTAAGCCAAGTTTGAGAAGCTTGTGGTTCTTTTGCAGGGTTGGACCTCCTCAAAGCAGTAATGATCATAAAAGTGGTGCTATTCAGGATAATGATTGTGCAGGAATGCCAAGTGAGAAAGTTGGTTCTCCTCAAAGGCCAATAACCAATCTTAATTTTGTTGAGAAACCATCCTCTTGTGGTCAGCGACAACAAGAAAGCAGTGAACTATCTAATATCATAGGTGGATGTGTAGAATTATCAGGAGAAATGAAAGAAGGAAAAACTAATTCATACAATTTTATGTCATCCCTTGAAGTTAACAATGAGAAGGTTTCTTCTTTGCTAAGCCAAGAAGTCCATATTGATTCAAAGGTCCATAACCTTCAGGTTGATGTGATAACTCAAAATTCTTCAATGGAAATGCTTTCAGAGATTTCTCCTGCTGAAAATAAGATTTTATCCCCAGAATGCACAGACCAATCATCTATATGTCATTTGGATTCATGTAACTGTATTAAGTCAGCCTTGGATCAAGATTTGGACATTTCCATCTCTGAATTAGTTACCAGTAATATGGATGGCAAAAGCTTTGATGGGGATTGTGAGAATTCAGATTGTTGTGCAGATATGCAGTCAAAGGTTCCAGATGATAATTTGCAGGGCAATATTGACTGCTGCTATAGATTAGATAAATCATCCTCTGAAGAAGCCAACAGAACCAAAGCTGAAAATCGGTCTGTTGAACTTCAAGTGGATCAGCCAAAAGCTATTTACAGCAATACCAAAGACTTTGATCCAAATATACAGTTTAACAGTGCAGACTACGAAAGCAAAATCCACAGTGATTCCTTCCAGGAGAATCCTGATCCAAATTTTCTAGCAGAGCTGCATGGACTGGATGATATGACCAAATCAACTGAAGGAAATGAGATCTTTGATTCAACTACTCCCTATCAAACACCATTTGATCAATCTAGTACTGAGTTTCAAAACAAGAGTATCTACGACCCATCTCTTTGGACTCCCGCTGATATTGAGACTGCTTCAGGAAATTCAGATTGCACTTTTCTTCAACATAATTTAAAGTTGAAGAGTGTGTATACGGAGGTTGAGGTAAATTTGTAATCAATTTTCACTATTTATATCAATGGAATTTTTTGTAACTTCATCGAGAAGATTAACAAGTATCTATTAATTTATATGGGCTACAAAGTGCTTCAGTTCAATTTACCAATCATGTTTTCTTGTTATGCAGGATTGTGCTGGAACAAAGGATTCTAGTGGGGAACCGGAGGTCACAAGCTACAATAGGCAGTTTATGGGCACAGTGGACTACATATGGTCAGCAACTTATATTCTCATTATACATTCTCCAGATTTTCATGTGGTTTCTACGCTCACATTTCCAATTCAACCATTAAAAGAGAAGACGTTTTATGAGGACACTAAGATACCAAACTTTCACGACTTCTTACCATTTTCACTTGTCAGCTTGTGATGATTCTGCTAGAATTATCCACTAACATTATTAGTAATCAAAAGCTTTCCAAGTGAATCCATTGTAATAAAATCACTACCATCTTTTGATCACAGTGACAGTGTTTTGAGCTTTCTTGCTAACTTGTCTTTCTAGCATCCTTATTTCCTTTGTTTGCTTGAGTTCAGGGTTGCATTTCCACTTAATAGCTAAGCAGTTCTCGATAAATTTGAACTACGTAATTACCGAAAATGAGCTTGATTGATGTCCAGGTGCTCTGAAGGAGTTCAAACTGTCAAAGTACTTGATACAATCCGAAAAGATGTTCTTCAGCGAACTCCTGGATTTCCAACACCGGTATTTCTGATATTCTATTAATAATTTTCTTCCTCTTCCTTTTCTTCTGCCGTAAAAGAAGATGTTCGAAGTGTAGTATAGTTTCTTCTGTTGTATATCGACCCGTTTCTACATCTTATCTTCAAATCTGTGGTCCTGTATGCAGAATACCGTTTAAATTATTGCTGCTTGCTAGTACCTGAGCTTACTATGTATGTGTGTGTTTTCTTCGTCGTTTTTGCAGAAATGGGGCAGCGACCATCTTGCTATCGCATGTGAATTGGCATTTGTAAAAGCCTGATGGAATTTGCATGATCTTGTGTATGCGTTTTGTGTTCTGATCTTCTGAAGAAACGGGTGGCGTATCCAACGAAGTTCTGGTGATTTTCTGAAAGGAACTTTGCAGAAAAGGCTGCAGACGTCGACGTGTTCTTTGTGTTGTATCACAATGAGAACCAATATTAGAACCACCAAATTCCAGCTGCTTGCAGAACGTTTCTTTCTAAACCACCAAGGAAGATGCCATTCCCATCTTATCAATATGAAAGGACACAAATTGTCATTTTCTGAACAAATCTGTGGGAGTCAACTAAATCAAGCAATATACTGCGTAGAGCTTAACCTACGGATTGGCGAGCCGGGCGTTGTGTGGAGATACTTTTGTAAAGACATGAACCCTCATCTCTTTCGTTGTACTTATTGTTGTGGCCCTGAGATATACTTGAACTCTTTATCTCGTGTTTTATAAATGGAATGCTTGTATTGTGAAGAAAAACAGATTCTGTACAGCCCGTGCGTGATTGTAATAGAGGTTGAGGATCCGAATCCCATGGACATCGGAAAATGCATTTATTCTAGAAAAAAGTGGTTCTAGGTGATGGCGAACTTGTAAAATAAAAGGTCTCATGTGCAGCAAAATAACATGTATGTATGTACTTACGTTATAGCTTGAGTTCCTGGTTCGTGGCTTATATTTGGACAGGGCGAAGCACAACCATGAAAACTGCAGAGAGTAGGCCACGTCACCCGTTGAATTGATAACCACCACATGAAATTGTCGCTACCGTTGCTTCGCTTCGCGGCATTCATACGCGAAGCAGGACCACCAGCAGCAGCAGCTGCAGCCACCACCAGTTTGTACTTTCTAGAGAGAGAGAGAGAGAATGGCGTGGGCGTCGGCGTCGGCGTCGGCGTCTCCGAAGTCGATCTCGTCCGCCCTCCTCTTCCCCAAACCACTGAACACCCGACGCCAACGTAACAAAGCCTTCAACTTGTACACCGTCGCAAAGACGACTACTCGTATCAGAGCTTCCTTCTCTTTCTCCGATGCTCCTGTTCCCGATTTCCTCTCCTCCGATTGGTACGTACGCTGCTCAGTGTTATTGTTTTTACAAAGAAGAAGAAGAAAAAGAAAAAAAAAAACATCGATGATTTGGCTTTCTATTATCGATTTGGGTATATGTGTTTTTTGCGATCCGTCATCAGCAGATTGAGTAATCGTGTTTGGTTACTTTGCCCCTGATTTGTTAAGAACAGTTCCAGATTTGAGAATGATGGGATTGTAAGTTGTTGTAACGTGGTCCTCCTTGTCACTTGGTTACGACTTGGACGACGATTACCGTCGTGCTCACCTTACGTCTAGTCCCACCAGTGGCAGATGCCCTGGAACATCCTGCCATTTCTTTCTAGAAAGCGTAACCACCATATTCTGTTGAACATTAAATTAATTAGTTTTGAGTTAGGTTTAATTTGATTTATAATATTTGATTAAATATTGTTTATGTTAAGTTCATTTCATTATCATTATTGATAAAGATTAAATGTCTAGTAATAAATTCAAAGGTGTAAGTCCACGATAAGAAATATTTTAGTTTTGTACATGAGTGTGAGTTTTTAGTTCCACATTGGTGAATAATAAAAACTTAGATCAACCTATTTCTAAGGAGCTCTTGAACAATTGTTTATGAAAACTTAGACAAAGCATGGATAGTCACACACACACGTGCATGAGTTGGATTGGGTTGTGCTCTCGCTTTGAGCTTGAGGGAATGGTTTTTTGTTTACAGATATTTTTTGTACAAAATTATAATAACTAATCAAGGTTAATTGGTGTTTTACCTTAATTAATTGAAATTGAAATCATCAGAATCGTGGAGGCGATTATATGGGATGAGAGTAAGGACGATTTGAGAAGACTTTCTCTCTCTCACACTCTCTTTTCCAATCTTTTCTCTCGCCGTCTATGTTCCCTTGCAATGATTTGATTATTTTGCATCCCTTTTCGTTACTTGTATGCTACTTGAATCAATAAGTAACTGAGGTGTGATCGACATGTAGATGAGAATCCGGTATATTCTCTAACTATTGTAATCGTTTTATCTTAGGAGGAAAAGTGTGGAAACCTTGTGTATCGATTGTAAGTCGCTATTTTCTCTAAGATAAGTTTTTTAGGATGACTCGATTAAATAAGTTCTAACTTTGTTTCTCTGTTTTGTTACTGTTACATGTATTGATTGTTTATGAGGTTTCTTGAATCTTATGTTATGACTTTAATTGACATGTTAATCAATATAATCAATATGTGTATTCATATAGTTCTACATTTGGTTTCAACATTTTTAGAGAAAACATACTTTCTTAATATATTTAGTAGTGTCTCGATTAGATCTAGGGTAGATATAGCCAGAATGTTGGAGAAATTCTCCAGTTCCTACTTCAAATGTTGGTAATAACATATAAAGATTTGGTTAACCATGTTAAGGTTGTTATCTTTTATAGAGTGTGATTATTTTGAGTTAGATGCTTCTAACTCTAAAAGTGTAGAGAAAATCATTGAGTGGAAGGATATTTTGTTTCCAAGTTTTTGAATATTAGATGGCTGAAGGTAAGTTGATGATCAAATAGACTCATGAAATTTTGTTCCTGTGGTATGACCTTCAAGAGGCAGACATGAAGTTTCTTGAAAAATTTATTATCATGTCAATCAATGAGAAACTTCCAAAGTGTTAGGAGGATTTTAGTCTGGATCTCAAGCACAAGAAGGAAAATTTAACCTTTGATGATTATATGATTGACATAGCAATAGAGGAAAAGCATAAGAGTTAGAAACATGTAATACTTGTGGAGAGCAATGCCTAGATCAATGTGATAGTTGTTAATAAGTCAAGTAAATATTAGAAAGGAAAATCAAAAATAAAAATTAAAGTAAGGACCAAGATTCAGAAAAAACCTAGGAACAAATTATGTAGGAACTGTGGTCAAGTTAGGCATTGGGCGAAGGAATGTCTGTCCAAGAAAGTCAAGTTACCTGAGGTCATTGATGGGGCCCAAGCCAATATAGTGACCTCAATTCTTGGAAACAATGACGAATATCATACTGTAATACATAAACTCTTTACTATTGATGAACCATATTACTAAATTGTTGATACTAGTGTAGGATACTAAGGCTTCTCTAGAGGGGGGTGAATAGAGATTTTCCGGTTTTAATTAAGTCTTTGGAATTTATGATGCAATTCAAGAATTTTAGCACAAAAGTATTCAATCGCAAAGACACAAGATTTATAGTGGTTCAGCCAACCCTGGCTTAGTCCACTCCTCAAGTTCCCCACTTGAGACTTATCCCTTATATTCAATAACCTAGAATATTACAAGCTACAAAGATTACCTTGTTTGTACACTTGTATCACGAATTTCCTTCTCCTTCCTGGAGAACCTCTGATT